>CM035415.1:172591250-172788750 GCA_020310875.1 Ceratopteris richardii
GTTCTTTAGTAGATCACATTACCTTGGAAGAATCAATTGCCCAAAACCCAGATAATTCCTTTCTTAATGTGAAATTACCACTTTTATACCTGGCTCAAAACTAGTCAACCTTCAAAATGACCTATCAAAATATATAAAAACAAAAACCCATTATTAGGTGCTTAAAAACATAACTAACTCTATCATTAAAAATATGAACTTTTTGCTACCTGTTTGAATGTACGAAATGATATTTCATAGATACCAACAATAGTTCCCACGTAACCAAGTTCGCCATCTATAAGGTTCGTGTATTTTGAGCTAGCATGTAATAGTTGCTTGAAAGAAGAAACAATAATAGAATCATCTATTTTACATAAAGAATCAATGGCTTTGATTCTAGTATGCTCTCCAAAAGCCCACATATTAGTGGACATTGGAGCCTGCAAAAGAAATTAAATTAGTAAATAGAAACTAATATACATATATGAAAAAAAAATATTATTAAAATAAAATTACCTTTCATTCACAACCTATCATTAACTCTCTCTGCTCGTCTGATATTTCCTCATTATTTGCAATGGCGTGTTGCAAATGACTATATAGCCAATCCGTGAAAGAAGATATATTTGTAATCTCATTATTATCGAGATTACGTCTATATCTTTTGTTCCTTCACCAAGAAGATATATTTGTAATCTCATTATTATCGAGATTATGTCTGTATCTTTTGTTCCTTCACCTTTTGCTTTGGAGATTTTGAAGTTCCTATTTGTACTCGCTAAGGAATGCTTGCATGCATTCGTTATTATATGCTACAAAAGTAGAAACATCATTTTTTTTCTTGAAATGTAAATAAAAATGCAACTCCCTTACCTCATAATACCTCATCTTTTATTTTCGAAGAAGACTTGTTGGTCCATGCACGTGGAGCTTCTTCATGAGCTCTTTCAAGTTACTCACTAGCATAATACATGCACTCTTCAAGCATCCAACCCTTTTTCCATGGATCCTTCTGGTTTCACTCTTTGTCGCACATAACCTTTTAATATTGAATTAAATTGCTCAGCCAAAAAATCCATTGAGTGTTGAAAACACCTCCAATCTCTATCTCATCTACAAGATGGACTAATAAATGAACCTGAATATCAAAAAATGAAGTAGGAAGTTCTTTCTCCATCAAACATAGTAGCTCTTTGCATTCATGTTTTTTTTTGTGGGATCGAGTTTTTGTCAATCTCTTTTGATGTAATTCACCTATAAAGAAGTTAATTCAAAAATAAAAGATATCAAATATTCATATATATTAAATATAAAAGTATCATAATTACCTTATAAGCGATCCAATACAATAGATCAAATCTGGTACTCCTTTTGTTGTACATTTATCAATAACCAAAGGTAAAATATGTTTCAAAACGTTATGTCAGTCATGGGTCTTTAACCCAGATAAGCTCTTATCATCCATAGTAAACATGTTTTGGAAAGATGCTCCATATCCTATAGGAGTCCAAATCAATTGAATCCTATTGTTGATAGTCTATATCTCTTTTGTTGTAAATACCCAAGGATCAGGTGCATTAGTTGTTTCCTGTCGATGTCTATCAAAAACTAGCTATAACTTTGGTTTTGAGTTTTGATCTTTCAAATCATTGCTTGATGCTATGGTATCTTTTAGTCCAAGAAGATGTTGCCATAGTGAATAACCAATATTCTTGAATATATGCATAGGATCAAGAAGATGACATACTTTTAACTCTTTCCAATACTCGGAAGAATACCATATTGATATCTTCTCTACGAGTGCCAATTTTCCTTTACTTCTCTTCACATACTCATTATCTTCATCATCACTGAAGATTTTTTATTTTGGATCTATCAGAGGTTCATCTATCCATTTTTTATACCAATCCATAGGCCTCATAGGTTTTGGACACTGACCTATTTCAAGCTTTCCATTAAAATGTATCGTTTCTCTTTTAGATCTCAATGGATGATCATCAAGAAAGAATCATCGATGTCATTTAAGATAAATATTTTTGTTGAGATTCTTAATATAGATTGATCTCAACAAATCACCACAATATGCACAAGCTTCATAACCCTTAGTAGATATTCTTTCATCATGAAAACGATAAAAATATAATTAGATTAAATCACATTTATTTGTATGCATATTGATTTAAAAAAATTACATCAATACGTGAACAAACACCATATCTTGGAAAATCATGGATAGTCCAAGCCACAATGCCACGAACCATAATATGTCTTTCATTCATGCTTTTTGATACATCAATGATATTAATACCTCTCCATAACTCTTGGAGATAGTCAATGAGAGGAGCAAGATATATATTCATATCTTTAACTTGTCTTTTTCTTGGGATTAAAAGTGAAAGCATGAAGTGTTCCTTTTTAATGCTAAGATATGGTGCAAGATTGTAGTTTATGACTACCACTCACCATGTTGACCATCTACTGGATCTCATGGAGAATAGATTAACTCCATCTAATGAAACTCCTAACTTTAGATTTTATGGATTTTGTGCAAATTCACGCCATGTAAAATCAATATGTTGAAAAGCAACACTATCGGGAGGAATTCTGATTATTCCATCAGTACTTTTATGATCATGTCCCCATGTCAAAAGCTTTGATAATTCGAGGCTTTGAAACATATGTCTAATCTATGTAGCCAATGGAAAATATCTTAATAGCATTTTTGGGATTTTACCTTCTTCGTCCTTATATCGAGGAGACTAACATTTGGGACATGTCAAAGAGTTTTCATATTCACCTCTATATTATAAAATACAATCGTTAGGACATGCATGTATACATTGATAATCTATACCAAGATTGCTGATTATCTTCTTCATTTCATCATGTGAGGTAGGAAGAATATTCTGGCTTGGTAAAAACTTTTCAGATAATAACCTATAAGTTCATCAAAAAAAGATATATTAATAAACATAAATAAGTAAATACACACACACATATATATATATATATATATATATATATATATATATATATATATATATATATATATATATATATATATATATATATATATATATATATATACATAGAATTTTATATATGTGTATGCTTATGTGTATGTGTATGTGGATGTGTATATGCATGTGCATGCGTATACATATGCGTATATGTATGTATGTGTGTATATGTGTTTTATAGGTGTATATGTATGCATATATACATATGTGTATGTGTATGCATATATGTATGTGTATGCGTGTATATATGTGTATGTATGTATGTATGAATGTGTATGTATGTATGTATGCATGTGTAGCTGTGTATATTTGATTTTGTTTTTAATTCTTTTTGGTATATTGTGGTTTGCACACTTTCATATCTAGACCACTAAATCATTTGGTTGTCTCCCATTTTATAGTGAATCTATTACCTACCTTGCTAACATATTAACATATACAGACTTACATACACACATATTCACATATACACAAATACACATTATTGTGGGATAAATGCATGTATTTTGGATGAATGAGTGTAGATGCATGAATGTGTATGTGTGTACGTATATATGTGGATATGTATATGTGTGTTTATGTTATATGTATGTATATGTGTATATGTATGCATATATGTATGTGTATATGTTTGCATGTATACGTGTATATGGGTATGTGTATGTGTATGTGTGTGTATATATGTGTATGTATTCTAATTCTTTTTTCAGTTTGAGATTAAATTAACAGGACATTGTATGGTGGAGAAAAATAAGAGGCAACCTAACATACCACCTAAGACGTGGTAGTTTTTTCATAGACAGCTACGTCTTCAGGAGTCATTTCCTGAGCAGAAGGTATACAAATTAATAGTTTATATTTATAATTTTGATATATTTTAGTAATTTTTTTACATTTAATTTATGTATTTCTTTTTTCTTTAAATAAAAAAGCTACTGCAAAGAAGAGAGTTGAGTCAGGCCACACATCGCACCTACGCCAAATGGGCCATCATGGTTTTGTACCTACATTTGTAAGTATATGTGTTATTGTGAGTATATTTTTTATTTTAGTTAAAATGCAGGAAACTAATGTTTTTTTATTTGTTTGAATGCAGCAAAAGGATTTTGGCCGATATCCTACGAAACATGAGATCGAGTTTGCTACACATTTTGGATATCGGCATTTGAGCGAGTATATGCGAGATCATCCAGATGCCTTTCTGAGTATTATTAAATTTTATATAATTATTTTATTTTTATGGATGTTTTAATTGGTTTACTTATTTATGTTTGTTATATGTAATACAAGAGTATTATGGAGAGGTAGATATGGATGAGATGGAGAGACAAACACATGAGGGACGATCTCGATCATCACAAGATGATCATGATGATGACGATCAGGATGATCATGATGCTGATGATGATGATGATGATCATGCTAATGATGATTAGGATTCTTGATTATGACATTGGATATGTATTTACATTGATATATATATATATATATATATATATATATATATATATATAGTTCATTTCAATTATGTTTTGAATTGTGTGTATGGTATTAAGTAATGCAAAGTTTTGTTCTATTGATTGTTATTATTTTTTATATTAAGCATGTGTTTTAGTGCTTTAATTATATAATGTATATGTGTGTAATATGTGTGTGTACGTATGTGCATGTATATGTGTGTGTATATAAATGTATGTACATATTAATATGTGTATATGCATGTATGCGCATGTGCATGTGTAAGTGTATATGTGAATGCATGTGTATGTGCATGTGCATGTGTATGTGTGTATATGTATGTATGTGCATGTGCATGTGTAAGTGTATATGTGTGTATATGTGTATGTGCATGTGCATGTGTATGTGTGTGTATATGTATGTGCATGTATATGTGTAAGTGTATGTGTATATGTGTATATGTGCATGTATATGTGTATATGTATGTATGTTCATGTGTGTGTATATGTGTGTGTACGTATGTGCATATATATGTGTATGTGTGTGTATATATACATATGTGCATATGTATGTGTATGTGTATAAACATATACAATTCAAAGAGGGAAAGAATTAGAAAGAGAGAAACAGAGAAAGAGAGAGACAATAAGATAGAGATTAGGAAAAAAAAGATTCTCCATATACTTGTTTCAACTCCTAAGTGCAACAAAATTGCGAACGTTGGAGAGCTCTTCAATCAGATGTGTGAACATGCTGATCGAAGAGCCTCCAACATTTTAATGTTTTTTCGTCAACAAGCCATCGTGTAAGCGATGGTACTGCATCGTAAAAAGAACTACAATTGGCATCACATAAGTGACGTTATTTATCGTCGCTTATGCGATAAAAAAAGCATCGATGGTACTGCATCGTAAAAAGAACTACAATTGGCATCACATAAGTGACGTTATTTATCGTCGCTTATGCAACACTTTTTTAAACTGTCGCGTTAGCGACACTCAGTGTGAGCGTCGCACATCCCATCATGCCACACGTTGAAGAAAACATCATTTTTCTCGTTGTTTAATTGACAGTCCTCGCTCGACACTTCTTGGGATGCTTTTTACAATTTTATAGCGATGAAATTGTGTCGCCTTAACGGTCGCTATGTGCCCGTATTCCTTGTAGTGCTACATCCCTAAAGAATCTAGATGACACCAGTTTGATGTTAATGTGATTGATACTTCTATGGTTGTTATATATTAGGGTTTTATGTAATATTTTAAAGAGTAATTGAGTTTTGTTGATGGTCTTGTCAGATAGATCACTTGTGCAAACTATTTTTAATGGTCTTCAAGATTCACATTAGAGTTTTGCTTCTCCTCTTTGATTGATGATGAAAAAAAATCCAAATGCCTTTACATTTGATGATTTAGTCTTTGTTTTATTGTAGGAAGGGGGATCGAGGTAAAACAGGCCCATTTTGCATATTGTAGATCAAGTTTTCTTAGCTAGTCAAAAGGGCAAAGTTAAATGGAGCTTGTCTAATAGTAAGCAAAAAATATCAAATTCAAAAGAGTTGAAGAAGGAAGAAAAAGATGAGAAGAGAAGAGAAACGAAGAAACATTTTTGCAAATACTGTAACAAAAATGGTGATGGCATAAAGATCTATCCAAAACTGGCTACAAAGTAGGCAAAGAAAAAAGAGGATGGAATGGTTGTTGCAGAGGCCTCTACACCTAAAAAAGAGGTTGCTTATAGTGCACTAAATTAAGAATGGACATTTACTACTATTTGCAACTATGAGCCATCTTTGCATAAATAATTGATATATGTAGTATAGTCAGATGTTTGTTACTTTGATAGTGATGCAACCAAACATTTCCTTGTAGCATAGTTTATTCGGTTCATTTGAGCCTATCCTTATAGGGTATACTTTCACATGTGCAAACAAATCCTCATATTGTATAATTGGAGCTGGTAAGATCATTTTGACTACTCATGATGGTAGCTCTTTTAAATTTTCTGATGCTTTCTATGTGCCAAGGATCAAGAAAAGTTTGTTGTGAGTTTCAACATTGGCCAAGATTGGCTTTGTTGTCAAATTTGCTGATGACAGTTGTATAGTTTGTCATCTATCAAATGGCAATATGATTATGTCTTCAGGAATTTTATGTTGTGGGTTACATAAGATCATAGACTATGAAAAATCATTCAATAACTCAACATGTGAAGCTCATGACTCTCATGCTATCTCAGACACAAATCTTTGGCATGCATGCTTTGTGCATCTAAATTTTGCTAATTTGCTATGCCTAAATAAATCTAAAATTGTGTCCTCTTTTCCCAAACTTGAGGAACCTAGTAAACATGTTTGTGACCGCTATATTTTGGGAAAAACATAGCATTCCTCCTTCCCTAAAGATGGTTCAAGTCCTCATCCACATAATTTGTAGCTTTTTCACTAAGATGTCTATGGTCCTATGCACATACCTTCTTTGGAAAACTATCAATACTTGATGACTTTTATTGATAATGTTTCCAGGCATGTATGGGTGTATACATTAAAGCAAAGTCTAAAGTTTCTATGTGCTTTAAATAGTTTTTGTTTTTGGTTGAAAATCTATCGGCATGTAAAATTGGCACCCTATATTTTGATTGAGGAAGGAATACATGTCTTGTAATTTCAATGCATTTATGGCTGAACATGGTATAAAACATCATTGTATTGTGTCATATACACCTAAAAAAAATGGATTTGTCAAAATAAAGAGCACTTCTCCCATGGAGATGGTTGTTGTCTAGTCAAAAGTTAGGCTTTACGACATAGCTTCTCCTTGACGCTGTTATATGTGCACCATATATACTTCCTAGGTATCCCACCAAAGAACTATAGTGTATCACTCCATATGAGGATTGGCATGGTAGCAAAACATCAGTTTCTCATTTGTGTGTTTTTTGTTGTCTTGAATATGCACTAGCACCTGAACAAAAATGTAGGAAATTGGATGATAAAGAAGTGAAACATATTTTTTTTTGGAAGAGTTCTACAAGCAAATGCTATTGTTTGAATCATCCATAGAATTTGATTAGTCGTAATGTTTTTTGTGGAAGATGGAATTCAACCATTATTTTCATGTACTAAGGAGACATCTATTAGCTCTAAAGATTTGTATGACACTTTTCTACCTCTTTTCATTGGTGGAGAATCAATTGCTGGTCCAAATGAGGCAATTTCTCACCCTTTATAGGTTGCACATGATGATGCGGATCACCCCATTCCTAATGCAAATTTACATGATGCACTTGTTTATGAGAGGAATGATATAGAGAAGGTCAAAACTATGCCTTAATGGCTAATATAGACTTTTCAAAAATAGAAAACTAGATGGACTTCTATCATATCGTACTTGTCCACGCTCTCATAGTGCTTGCTTTGCATCAAATTGTTATGCTATGGCTGCCTCTATTCTTCGTGATGATAATGAGTCTATATCCTTTTATGAAGCACAAAATTTAGAAAATTGGACGGGTGCTATGAAATCCAAATGTGATGCTATTGTCAAGAATGGTACTCCTAATTTATGTGATTTCCTCCAAGAAAAAAGGACATCAACACTAAATGGGTATACAAGCTCAAACTTAAGCATGATGGAACAATTGATAGGTATACAACTAGGCCTATTGAAAAAGGTTATGCTCAAGAGAGAGGCATTCATTTTAAAGAGACCAGTGGATATATAACTATCTCTTGGATCTAGGTTTCAAAAGATGTGCTTTTGACGCTAGCTTGTATGTTCTAAAGAGAGGAGTGAATAGAATTGTGCTTGTATTCTATGTGGATGAGCTTGTGATTAAAGAAAATGATGATGCTCTTCTTCAACAAATGAAAGAGGCCTTGAATTTCGAATTTGAGAAGACAAAATTGGGCTTAATGCATTCTTTCTTAGGCCTTGAAGTATGGAAGGAACCAAAGAGGATTTTCATCTCTCAACAAAAGTATGCAAGCTAAATTGCCATTTGACATGGAGGATTGCAAGGATATTTCTACACCTACGGAGGTCCAAACAAAATTATTTATTGAAGATACTTCACCTCCATTAGAGGATATAGGAAACTAATTGGAATTCGCATCTACTTGTGCAATAGTAAACCAAACATCTCCTATGTTGTTGGAGTAGTAAGCACTTTCTCTATTAAGCCTTGCCAAATGCATTGGAAGGAAAGCATGCAGATACTCAAGTAATAGAAAGTACCTCTGATTATGGTATTCTGTATGGAGAAGGATTATCTCTTGTTGGATTCTGTGATTCAGATTGGAAAACATACATTCATGTGAAACAATATATTTCTAGATATTGCTCTTCTTTAGGATCTAGGATTTTCTCTTGGATCAGTAATAAGCAACTACGTGTGGCATTATCTTCTATTGAAGGTGAGTACAAAGCACCATGTCTTCTATGTGAAGTAGTATGGTTGAAAAGTATCCTATGACACATACAAATACAAGAACAAGATGCTACAAGATTGAGGTGTGACAACCAAAGTTGCATGGCCATCACCAGTAATCCTTTTTCCATGCACATGGCAATCACATAGAAATTTAGTATCGCTATGTGCATGAGTTGATTGAGGAAGAGCTCATGGAGATAAGATGTTGTCCAACTCAAGAGAATGGAGCAGACATCTTCACCAAGACTCTTAGGAGAGAGCAACCTCATCAAAACTTTCCAAAGCTTGCATTGGACCAAGGAGGTATTTCATCGTACTTTGGACACTGCGAGGGAGGGGGGAGGGATGTTAGATATAATAAATACTCAAACCTCAAGTGACCACAAATGATCCATGGTTTGCTAAGTTGAAAGGCCCCCATTATGACAAAAGGCCATTGTGAGAGACCAAACATTTATGGAACCTTAAGTTCCAAGCTAGGTGAGATCTATGTGTGATTCTTGATGGTAATAGATGATCTTTATGACGTCAACTATTAGGTTAGGTAGCGCATAAACTACTCAGCCATTGGGGTTCCATTCAAGGCAAACATAAATGCCTTGTTGTGCTCAGTGGTTTCCACATAGAACCATAATGAGGGGAGTACATGGTGGGGTTTGCCCCCTTCCTCACAGGGTCGAGATGAAAGGACTTTATAGCCGTGGAAATATTGTTAGAGTGTATATATGGACCACTTTTTTGTATCTTCTACCTATTTTACCTATACCAACACCCCTTATAAAAGCTATAATCGCATGAACCATATGTAGCTTTACATAGCATTGCACACTAGTAAGCCGTTCATCTAGATTTTGTCTAGGTCCATCTAAGCTCCACATTGGGAGTGCATGGGTGGAAAACACCATTATTATAGCTACATTATTGTTGGAAATTTGAGAATTTGAGTTCTCTACCTCTTAGTTTGTATCTATCTTTGTATGCATTTCTCTCTCAACTATATTTGTTGGTCTATTCCTCTATGCTATTATTTCATATGTGGTATAGATCATCTCATGTTCAAGTTTTAGAATCGATCATATACAGATAATTAGGGCACTAAGTATGTTGTTGCTAGTAATCCTGATAGAAAAGATGACTTTGGGACAATTCTTCTTGAGTTAAAAGTTAGAGACTTAGAGAAAAGGATCACAAGAAGGTACCAAGGACTTCTAGAAGAAAATTAGTGTTTACTAGGATAGTAGCCACAACCAAGATACCCAATGGCAATGCGGCCGAATGAAGCTATTGATGAAGAACCATTGCACGAAGAAGGAGTGTCTTGTGTATGAATTTGAGGACCTAGAAAGTCCACAAAAATAAACCTATTTGATTCATGACTCAGAAAGCATGAACATAGTCTGAGACTATAGTGAATAAAACCATCCTTGGAGGGGTCAAAAGGTATCCCTTTTACACAAAACTTTGGCATTGTGCAAAAAACTAGTTGTTGTATCCTAGGGGAATTGAACTCATGACCTTTCAGCTTGGAGTACGATGGGTAAATACTTGCCCTGAAATCCATGATTAAGCATTACTTTCTAATTCTCACTCTCAAGGCATGGTTCAATTATCTTGTGCCTATTGTTTCCTGAGTGTAAGACTCTCTTCCCCTTCTAGAGATAATTGTCATCAATGATAAACCCTTAGTATCCCATTGAATTGATGTACTCAGATAGGGCTTTGATGTGCTATTGCAAAGGTGTGCAACCGATCGAATGAGCTCTAACTACCAGTTCCCAAAATGTCGATCATCTGGGGTGCTTCAAGCAAAGTTAGAGGAGTCATGTCTACACGTGGTGGGTAAAATCAAAGCACTTGGAAAAAAAAACATTAGCAGTAAAAGCTTTATTTGGATCAAATTCAAGTGCTCAAGTGATGGAAGGGAGAATCAAAAGCAATTAGTTCGATTTCATAAACATTTTATATTCTCATGACCTTTAGAAAAAAAAATCAATCTTCATACCAATTCAACGAAATCTTTTGGAGAAAGTAATGCAACCTTGGTTATATATGCATAAGTAAAACATCATATGATTTTCATCCTTACCAGAGCACGTATCAAAAAAATATAACAAAATTTAGCACAGGTAAGATTTGGGGTTCGAACTCATCACATCAAGTTTCATAGAGTAAACCTCATCCATTGAATTATTGTCAATATATAGTAAACTGGTAGCACAATATTCACATCAAATGAATATCAAAACACAGCACATATCTAGATTTAAAGTCGTGTAATCAATGTCGAAGTGTTGTGGTTTACCAACTTGAACATTTCATATATGATGCATAAAACGCTGGAAATGAATTATTATAACTTTTGTACGAAAACTTAAGTGGCAAAAGAAGGAAAAACTAACACTTTCACATAGTGAATTGAACTTTCCATGTCAATATGGAAGTGCGCTTAAAGTTTAAAGAACAGTAAATATGAAGCGAAGTTGGAGGAGGCACGTTTATGCTTGGTGGTAAAATCAAAGGTGTTAGAAACAAAAAAGTTAGCAATAAAATCTTTATTTGCATCAACCACATGCTGAGATGACGGAAGGGAGACTCAAAAGCAATTATTTCAATTCCATAAATGTTTCATATTCTCATGACCTTTTGAAAAAAAAATTAAATCTTCATATCAATTCAAAGATATCTTTTGGAGAAACTAATGCAAGCTTGGTTATATATGCATAAATAAAATATCATATGACTTTTCACCTTTATCAGAGTAGGTATCCAAAAAAGAAAAATTAGCACAAGTGAGATTTGGGATTCGAACTCATCACAACAAGTTTCACTCAGTATATAAAATGAACTATTAACAATATATAAAATGAACTATTAACAATTCAGATTAAATTGAATAGCGAAATGTTGCGCATATCCAGATTTGAAATCGTTTTTCCAACATCAAAGTGTTGTGGCTCATCAACTTGAACATTTCATATATGGTGCATAAAACGATGAAAATGAATTATTACATTTTTGTAAAGAAAGTTAATTGGCAAAAATACAAAAATAAAATCATACTTTCACATACTCAATTGAATTTGCCATGTCAATGTAGAAGTGTCCTCAAAGTTCAGAGAACATTAAAGTTGAATAATAGGAGGGTTAAATATATCAGCTCCAGATTATATATTATAATCATGATTGCAAAGAGATTACAAATATAAACTTTTAGAACAGCATCTTCATATGTGTAATCCGATCTCTGTAGTTCTTCTCTATATCTCTAATTCAATCAATCAAATCCATCCATCTATCATTCAACACTCATGTTCCGTCATGTTTGCCTTCATCAAACTTCATTAAATAAATGTTTGCCTTCATCAAACTTCATTAAATAAATGACTAATTTCCCTCCTCTTCATATATGATTTTGCCTTCAACCATGATTTTGAGCGGTGTTCCTTTCTTAATTGATTCTACACTATTATACTTTAGGGCATACAAAAATGTTAGATGGATTTTAATGTCTTGAGGGTTTTAATGTGATTGTAATTTAATCTAGTAGGTGAAGACTCATGAGGGTGTGAACACATGTGGATTTTTTCAAATATTTTTGAAGATAGTTAAAAGATAGCATTTTAGATATTTTTTTGTAAAAATAGTAGATCACTTTAGAAAACAACATTCTTTAAAAATAATAGATTGCTTCAAAAGCAAAGATTTTGTACATAAAAGATATTTTCATAAACGCACACTTTTTGAGGTGCCACCCTCATGTATCTTCTATTCAACACATAATGTGAAATACCTATAAATACACATACTCTACTGGACTTGTCCATCAGAGTATGTAGGGGGAGATTGTACCCAATCTTATCTCCATTCTCTTGTCTCTTGTCTGTCTGTCTCTCTCTCTCTCTCCTATTTATGCTTTTGTGAGATCCTATCAACAATGGTATCAAAGCCAAGGCACATCTACAAAGTTGTAGGTATTCATGTCCGGTCATGATTCCTGGCATCCTCTTGTGATTTGGCATCTACCCCAGGTTTTTGCTTAGCAAGTTCGTTTGTTTTTGGTTCGTAGGTGTGTTTTGTTTTTCGAATTTCTTAGAATTTATTATTGTGCATTGTGCTCATGTCACACTTTGCACTCTACACTATCCAGTGTGCTCACTATGGCACTATACTCACTATGCTCATTGTACTCACTTTGCTCACTATACTCACTGTACTTATTGTACTCCATGTGCTCCCTGTGCACTTTTCGAGTTGGGTTCGATTAGAAAATTCATTTATCAATTCGGTTATCCATGCAGCTACTCTATGGCTTACTCCAAGGCATCGATTAAGGCTTAGAACTATAGCATACCTTTGGCATCTCTGGCATCTTTGGCTTCTCTTGGCACTCATGGTTCTCTTGGTTCACTTTGGTTGTGTTGGCAATTGTTGGCTACACGTGAACCCATTCTAACTTATGAGTGGAAATAAGAGCTTTGTTACTTCCCTAGTAATCCTACTTATTTCGCTAGTTAGCTTATTTAGTTCCGTTTTTAGCATGTAGGGAACTTGAACCGACAACCTCATACTTCCAAGAGATAAGCTTTATCCACTAGCCTATTTTCACTTATTGATACGCCATACCTTTGAATTGATATTTAACACAACTTTTAACACTATCTTAACCTTATTTATTTATTTAACACTCTCTTTCCTTTATTTATTTATTTATTTATCAAACACTCTCATTTATTCTATTTATTTATTTATTTATTTATTTATTTATTATTATTATTATTATTATTATTATTATTATTATTATTATTATATATACAGTATTGTTAGAACTCTTTTTACATGCGTAGTCCTAGGTTTTGATTCTATATAATGCCATGGACCCTACCCATAAAGAGGATTTGGGTACATCACCCCTACCTAGGGTACTGCTTAAGCAACAATTATGCTCGAATATCAAGCTTACACTATACTTGAGGTGGATTTGATCTACATCAATGGCTATTGTGTCGAAAGAATATCCATTGGAGAGTTCTTTTATTTATGCTCACTTATTGTACTTAAAAACGAAAAACAATTTTTCATGGATCTTTTACCATTGCACATGCTTTAAGCTTTACACATGTAAAAGTACAAATATAGAGCCTAAATCCCACGAATTTGTGGTGGTTGAGGTTCATTCAATCAAGCAATCAATCACCTCAAAGTAGATCAAACTAGGTCTTCACTTTTCCTAGATTGTAGAAAAGTGAATTGATTCCCTCCAACAACCATTCCCACCTTCATTTGAATTCAAACTCCACTTGTGGAAGTCGTGGAGCACTCCTAGAGTCTATATAAAAACATGAAATCACTTGTACAGTACATGGAAGCAATATACATACACTTGTGACCATCATTATCTTGCTCCTTCAATTTTCCGCATCATCTTGTTCGCCAACAATAATCTTGTAGAGGCTTCTATGCTCTCTCTAGAGCTCCAAATTGAGTGAAACATGGCTCATTGGAAAGTTATTAGTGTCTAGTTCATGCCTATACAGGTTCAAAGCATTTGGTTCAATAGATTGGGAGATAGCTTAGTTTACGTGTCTCGGGGTCAATTTTTGCATATTCCTCAAAAATAGAAGGTACCACCATTGAGTGTTTGATTCATTCCTATAGCATAATTTGCTTATTCTTTATACTTTTATGCATTATATACACTCAACTCTATTTGTATCACTCCCATAAAAGGATTTTTTTTAGTTCTAATCATGGTGGTCGCTATGAGCATTTGAAGTTCACTGTCTCTTCCATAGATAATAAGTTTTTTGAGCTAGTGGACCCGCAAACCTATCTGTTTTGTATCCACTCTTTCTCCTTGATGCTCCAAAGTGTTGATATATTTAGGTAGTGATGTGTGTGAACACTCTAGGACTGTGGAGGCACTTTTTTCCCTCTTTAGGAGATTTTTTTCCCCCGACTTGTATATACGCCTATTGCCCTAATGGGCTACTTATCTTTGTACATTCTCTAGTAATACATTCAGTATTCTGTGTTTGTGCTCCAAGCTTCTTCTTCTTCCTTGTGCTGTTCGCGTGCTTCCACAGACGTCAATCTCCAACAATTGGTATCAGAGCAGGTCGTCGCTTCTTCTAGGGCGCCGTCGACACTCCTCCGTTTGGAGTCTCAGATTCGCACGAAATTTGGTGAGCATACTCAGGGTGTTTCCGAGATCAAAACGGCTTCGCTCTATGGTGCCGAAATCGTGATCTGAGCTCGTTTCGGCCTCCGAATGCACTATCACAGCGCTTGTGTAGGCTATTTCGTCCTTTTGTGCCAAAGGTATATACCAGTTTCTGTTCGCCAGTTTAAGCGTCTCGAAGTCTGCTACAGGTCTAGCAGAACTCGTCTAGGCAGTTCTGTTCAACTTTTTGAGATACAGTCAATTTTCTGCATCAAGGTATTTTAGTCACCGGCCATGGCTGAAACCAGTGATGTATTCCGTATGTTGGCTATTGAGGATAAGTTGGATGGTACCAACTACCCATTATGGGCTTATATGATGCGACATGTACTGGTTGCAAAAGGATTGTGGAACATTGTGCAGGGTGTTGAAAGACGTCCTGTTACACCTGTAACGACACGTACTGCAAATATAGGTGTTGGAGCTGATGAAGATGGTGTCGAAGATGATATTCCGCAGATTCCTGTTCGTGCTGCTGTTTCTGTTGCACCTACTGCAGAGCAGATTTGTTGGGATGGCAGAGATGCCCAGGCACATGCATTGATAGCTTTGTCTGTCAAACGTGCCATTATTCCTCACATTCGCTCTTGCAGAACAGCAAAGGATGCTTGGGATACACTTACCACTTTGTACCAGGCTAGGAATGAGGCTCGTGTTGCTTACCTCCGAAAACAGTTGGAGAGTGAGCACATGAATGAAGGTGATTCTATGGACAATTTTCTTACAAAGATCAAAGACCTGAAGGAACAATTGATTTCTGCTGATGAGGTTATACCTGATAGCTCACTTGTGCAGACCGTTCTGAATGGTCTTCCTGATTCATATCAAAGTTTTGCCTCTACTCTTCGATTGATGATGAAAGGCAATCCGAATGCCTTGTCATTTGAGGAATTAGTCTTTGTTCTGTTGCAGGAAGATCAGTCCAAGCAGAACAGGTCCATTATGCGTGTTGCAGATCAAGCTTTCCTGGCTAGTCAGAAGGGCAAAGGAAAATGGAGCTCTTCTACTAGTAAGCAGAAATCTGCAAATGCTGCACAATCGAAGAACCAGGATAAAGATGAGAAGAAATCAGAAAAGCAGAAATTGTTCTGCAAGTACTGTAAAGGAAATGATCATATTATAAAGAACTGTCCAAAACTGGCTGCTAAAGAGGCAAAGAAGAAAGAGGCTGGATGGGTTGTTGCAGAGGCCTCTACACCAAAAACAGAGTCTGCAAATCTTGTGCAGGAAGAAGAATGGGCGTTTACTACTGTCTGCAGTTTTGACCCATCTTCTCATGATCAGTGCATGTCTGCAGTAGACTCAGATGTTTAGTACTTTGACAGTGGGGCGACCAAACATATTACCTCGCAGCGCAGTTTCTTCTCTTCACTCGAGCCTGCCCCTACAGGGAATACTGTCACATGCACCAATAACTCCTCTTATCCTGTTATGGGAGTTGGTAAGATCATTCTGACTACTGTTGATGGTAGTTCTTTCACTTTGTTAGATGCTTTATTTGTGCCAGGGATCAAAAAGAACCTGTTATCAGTTTCTGCATTAGCCAAGATTGGCTTGGTTGTGAAATTTGTTGATGAGAGGTGTACAGTCCATGATCTCTCAAATTGCAATGTGATTATTGCTTCTGACATTTTATGTCGTGGGCTGTATAAGCTCATAGACTATGAAAGATCTGTGAATGATTCGGCATGTGCAGTTCATGATTCTCAGGCTATGTCAGATGCAAAGCTTTGGCATGCACGCTTTGGTCACCTGAATTTTGCTAGTTTGTTACGCCTGCAGAAATCTGAAATGGTGTCCTCCTTGCACAAACTTGAGGCACCTGGAAAACATGTTTGTGAAGGCTGTATTTTAGGCAAAATGCAGTGTTCTTCCTTTCCAAAAGATGGTTCAGTTCGGGCTACGCAGAAATTGCAGCTTGTACATAGTGATGTCTGTGGTCCTATGCAGACACCCTCTTTTCGAAATTACCTTTACTTCGTGACTTTCATTGATGATTTTTCCAGGCATGCATGGGTATATCCACTCAAAGCAAAGTCCAAAGTGTTCATGTGCTTCAAACAGTTTTTGGTTTTGGCTGAAAATCTGTAAGCATGTAAAATGGGCACCCTCCGTTCTAATCGAGGGGGGGAATATATGTCTTCAGATTTTAATGCATTTCTGGCTGAACGTGGGATAAAACACCAGTGTACAGTGCCGTATACACCTCAACAGAATGGAGTTGCTGAACAAAAGAACATGTCACTCATGGAGATGGCAAGGTGCATGGTCAAAAGTCAGGCTTTACCACATAGTTTCTGGCTTGAGGCTGTCATGTGTGCAGCATACGTACTGAACAGGTGTCCCACTAAAGCGTTGCAGTCTATCACTCCATATGAGGCTTGGCATGACCGCAAGCCATCTGTTGCTCATCTGCGTGTTTTTTGGTTGTTTGGCATATGCATTAGTGCCTGAACAACATCGTAGAAAATTGGATGATAAGGCAGTAAAATGTATTTTTGTTGGATACAATTCTGAAAGTAAAGGCTATCGTCTGTATCATCCACAAACTAAACGCATTCTGGTTAGCCGTGATGTTGTCTTTGTGGAAGATGTTATTCAGCCATTACTTTCATGTACTAAGGAGACATCTGTTAGCTCCAAAGACATGTATGATACTTTGATGCCTCTTTTTACAGGTGGACAGGCTAGTGTTGGTCCTAATGAGGCAACTTCTCAGCCTTTGCAGGTTTCATATGATGATGCAGATCATTCCATTTCTGATGCAGATTTACATGATGCACTTGTTGATGAGAGAGCTGATATTGAGTAGGCAAAAACTATGCCAAAATGGCTGGTGCAGACTTTGCGTGACAGCAAATTAGATGCACCTTTGTCATATCGTACTCGTTCAGGCTCTCATAGTGCCTCCTTTGCATCAGATTGCTATGCTATGGCTGCATCCAGTCTCTGTGATGAGAATGAGCCTGTTTCTTTTGATGAAGCACAAAATTCAGAAAATTAGATGGCTGCTATGCAATCTGAATATGATGCTATAATGAAGAATGGTACATGGTCTTTATGTGACTTGCCTCCTGGCAAGAAGGCCATTGGCACTAAGTGGGTATACAAGCTGAAGCGTAAACCTGATGGTACAGTTGACAGGTATAAGGCTAGGCTTGTTGCAAAGGGTTATGCACAGGAAAGAGGCATTGATTTTGATGAGACCTTTGTACCTACATGCCGTATGACTACTGTTCGGAGCATTTGTGCACTTGCAGCCCATCATGGTTGGAATGTACATCAGTTGGACATTAAAATAGCATTTCTGAATGGTGACTTGCATGAAGAAGTGTATGTTTTTCAGCCCCGTGGCTTTGTGCAGAAAGGGCATGAAAACCAGGTTTGCAGGTTAAAGAAGGCATTATATGGTTTAAAACAAGCACCACGTGCTTGCTATGAGAAGATACATGCCTATCTGATTGCACATGGTTTTGAGAACAGTCCAACTGAAAGCACCTTATATGTTAAACGTGCTAATGATGTGCTTCTGATCATTGTTGTCTATGTTGATGACATGCTGCTCACTGGTCTATTGAGACACATATTGCTGATTTTAAGGCTGATTTGCATGCCTCATTTGAGATGTCTGATTTGGGGCATTTGCATCACTATTTGGGCATTAAGTTTATGCACGTTGATGGTGGAATGGCTTTGTGTCAAACGAAATATATTGACACATTATTGCAGCGTTTTGGCCTTGAAGACTGTAAGCCTATTGCCACTCCTATGGAGACAGGTTTACGATTGAGTCTTCATGATGTTGGAGATGCATTTGATGCTGTTCTCTATCAGCAGGCTGTTGGATGCTTGATTTGCTTATGCATTACTCGGCCAGATATTCAGTTTGCTGTCTCACAGATGAGCAGGTTTATGCATTGCCCAAGAGTCACGCATTGGAAAGTGGTTAAGCGCATCTTTCGCTACTTGAGTGGTACTCGGCTACTTGGGTTGTTTTATCCCAAGGGGAGATCACTACCGCCAGATTTGCATGCTTTTTCTGACTCAGATTGGGCTTGTTGCTATGACACTCGTGTGTCCACCAATGGTTTTTGCTTCATGCTTGGTAGCTCATGTATATCTTGGTTGAGCAAGAAGCAGCCTACTGTGGCCACTTCCAGTTGTGAGGCTGAGTATAGGGCAGCTTTCACAGCGACTGTTGAGTGTGTGTGGCTCAGACGCCTTATGGCTGATTTGGGTGTTGGCCAGTCTTCTGCCACCACCATCTTCACTGATAGTCAGAGCGCATTGGCAGTTGCGAGGAACCCTGTGTTCCATGCTCGCACTAAGCACATTGAGGTGCATTATCACTATGTTAGGGAGAGGTTCTCTGCTGGGGAGATCAGCTTGGCATATGTGCCCACATAGGAGAACATTGCAGACCTTTTCACGAAGGCTCTGCTTAGGGAGAAGTTTGAAGCTTTCCGCAAAGCTTTGGGCTTACTTCCTTTTGTGGAGTGATTTCCACATAGCTTGGCACTTCCTTATACATGAGTGCCAGCTCCTTGTTCACCGCATCACTCCCAGGGGGGATTTGTTGATATATTTAGGTAGTGATGTGTGTGAACACTCTAGGACTGCCAGGGCACTTTTTTCCCTCTTTAGGAGGTTTTTTCCCCCCGGCTTGTATATACGCCTATTGCCCTAATGGGCTACTTATCTTTGTACATTCTCTAGTAATACATTCAGTATTGTGTGTTTGTGCTCCAAGCTTCTTCTTCTTCCTTGTGTTGTTCGCGTGCTTCCGCAGACGTCTATCTCCAACACAAAGTACGTAGTGCATTTCTTTGCACTTATCCCATGCCTATAACATTTATTTGAGTCTCCATAAGCTCAAGCGCTAGTCTTGTGCCGGTTGGCTAGACCAAACTTCGTCGCTTCGAAACGCACTTTTCTACCTCCTATAAGCTTCTCCAAGTTCTTTCAGTGGTATCAAAGCTAGATCAAGATGGGTGACGACTTCCCCTCAATGATCGAGAAGCTTGATTGACACAACTATGCGGCTTGACAAACTAGAATGGAGGCCTATTTGCAAGGTAGAAATCTTTATGGAATTGTAGTAGGTGATGAAGCTATGGCTATTCCAAAATCCAAATGAGGACCTACACAAGAGGAGTCAGATAAGCTCACACTTTGGTGCACAAGGGATGATCAAGCAAGGTCGTTTCATACTAAACTGTGAAGAGATGGATAGGTATGTGCTTGAAGATGAAGAGGTGTTGCAAAATCCTTGATCTACACCAGCCAAATGAACTCCAGGAGTATATGGTGGGCCCTTTTAGCTTGCCAATGGATGTATTAGACACCCTATGTACCTTGGAAGATCACTCTCAAAAAGATAGATCAAAACAGATAAGTTGGAGCTAGCTTAGAGGTGAAAACTTGCTATTCTTGGTTCATACACCTATCTAGTGTTTTACATAATTCTCTGAGCACAGCAGCAATTAGCTCAATTCCTCTTGGGGAAGTCTAGGCAACTTAAAGAGCTAACTTTCAAGAGTAATCTCATCAAAAATAATGAACCACACACTGAGAATGAGTTTTAACAAGTGATGACATCATCCCGATTTTCACGGGTTGCTAAAGTTTAAGACAAGTGAGCAGAAAAATCAACATAGCTCAACATGTAGAAATCCAATGATTATGAAAATCTGTATGCTTATACTAGACAGTAAGCTGAATCCAAAAAGCTTTAAATCATTGAATTTGGATAAGTAACCACTGAGAAACACTTCTGACATGATGCGTGAAAAAGTCGGGTACCTGACAGAGAAGTGAAGATGAATAGACCCTGTTGACTTCAAATGAACATAACTGAAGATTGCAACACCCAAATGACATGAAAATTCGTGAGCATATAGTAGAGTTATAGAGCTAACTTTATCAAGTTAAATCACTGAAAATGATGCACCAAGCTCAGAGAAAACATCTCTGCAAGCTGATTGCGAAAAACTAAGAGTAATGGCAGTGAGTAGTACACTTCACAAGAACATGGAAAGATGAACTCAAATAATCATGAAAATGAAAGTATATTGCTTGTACAATACAATGATATGTGTGCCTTGTAATCACACCTTGATATGGCATAAAGCTCAGCTCTTGGAGGTCTTCACATAGGTCTCTCTAACCACGACTAAAACTGCCATCTATTTATAGTTGAGTTTGGGAGGCTAACTTCCCTCAATCACTCTCCAATCAATCAATGATTGATTTGATTCTCTACCTACCACAATCATGAATTCGTGGCTCCTCTTTCCCTTTTGGATCATGTGGACTCAACCACTTAAGATTCTCTTACTTTTACATTAAGTAAACTCTTCAAAAGTTACAAGAGGTAGTTCACAAGTGAACTTTACATAGTCTTCATTTTAAGGCTTTTTCTATGACTTTGTGGGACTCAAGCCAATACTTAGGCTTGTCATAGACTTGCTCCAACAGCTCCCCCTCAAGCCAAGTATGCTTGAGGTCTTCAATCTTCCAAGATTACCTGCAAACCAATCATAGCCTTGAATTTGCAAAGCTTTGTACCATCCAATGCTTTGGTTAGAATATCTGTACATTGTTGATGAGTGGACACATATGATATTTGAATCTCTTTTCTTAGAACCTTCTCTCGTACATAGTGATAATGAACTTCAATATGTTTAGTCCTTGCATGAAAAATAGGATTAGCAGCCAAATGAATAGAACTCATATTGTCACCAAAAATAGTTGGAGTTCCAAACTCCAATCCAAGATCTTTGAATAATGTCTTCATCCACATAGCTTCTTGTGTAGCTATGGCAAGACCTCTATATTCAGCTTCAGTAGAAGAGAGAGCAATTGTGGGTTGCTTCTTGGATGACCATGAAATAAGCTTTGAACCTGCAAAGGTAAGATAACCTGAAGTGCTCCTTCTATCTTCCTTGGAGCCAGCCCAATCTGCATCAGAAAATAGCTTCAAACCTAAATCAGATACATAAGGATAATAAAGTCCTTCATTTATGGTTCCTTTGAGATACTTGAGAATCCTTTTGGCAGCATCCATATGTGGTTTCCTTGGTGTGTGCATAAATTGGCTTAGCACACTCACACTGTAACATATATCTACTCTTGTCAAAGTGGCATAGTTGAGACTACCCACTAGACTTTGATATGATGTGATGTCCTCTATGAGTTCTCCTTCATGTGAGCTCAATTTGTGATTGACCTCCATTGGAGTACCTGCAATCTTACAATCTTGCATCTTGAATTTTGCCAACATGTCCTTAATGTACTGCCTTTGAGTGAGAAACAAACCATGATCTTTGTAGACAACTTCCAAACCTAGGAAGTAGGTAAGTGAACCCAAATCACTTATCTTGAACTCTTCTCTCATCTGATCTTTGATCTTGTTCATACCATCTGCATCATTTCCTGTCAATATAATATCATGTACATATACACATAGGTAGATGACCTCGGAATTACTCTTTTTAATAAAGAGTGAAGGATCTGCCTTGCTTGGTTGAAAGCCTTTGTCCTGCAAGAATGAAACAAGCCTAAAATTCCAAGCTCTTGGAGCTTGCTTGAGACCATACAATGCTTTGTTAAGTTTACACACATATTCAGGATAAACTTGGTTCTCAAAACCAGGTGGTTGTGCCATATATACCTCTTCTGTTATCCAACCATTCAAGAATGCATTTTTTACATCTAGTTGAAGTATCTTCCAATTCTTGGAAGAGGCAATACTAAGCAAAACCCTAATAGTAGGCATCTTTGCCACAGGAGAGAAAGTCTCTTCATAATCAATTCCGTGAGTTTGTGCAAAGCCTTTTGCTACAAGCCTTGCCTTATACCTGTTAATGGAACCATCAGAATTCTTCTTGAGTTTATAGACCCATCTTTAGCCTATTACCTTCATGGATGAAGTCTTGGGCACCAAATCCCAAGTGTTGTTTTCCTCAAGTGCTTCAATCTCTTCCTTCATTGCATGCTTCCATTCTGTTTTTGCTTTGGTCTCTTCAAATGATGATGGCTCCTCTTGGTTTATGTCCTGTGCTATGTAGATAGAATGTTTAGTTACTAATGAGGTGTCAAACCCATACCTTTCTGGTTTTTTCTTTTCCCTCATAGATCTTCTTACACCATGATGTGATGATTCTGCCTCATGTCCATGTTCCTGCAATTTTGCTTTATCTTTAGACTTCCATGCTTTGATCTTTTCCATCTGAGATTCTTCATCATCCTCTGAGGTGTCTTGTTCTTCAATCTTAGGTTGTTCTCTACCAAGCTTTGGAAAATCTTCTTCAAGATTATATGGTAAATTGACCTTCCTGCATGAATCTTCATACCATGAAATGTTCTCATCAAAAACTACATCTCTGCTTACCAAGAATCCTTTGTTGGTAGGGTTGTATAACCTGTAGCCCTTTTGATTGTTGTCATATCCAATAAATACACACCTTTCTGCCTTTGGATCCATCTTGCCTCTAACCTGTGAAGGAACATGAGCAAAAGAAATACATCCAAAAATTTTATAATGATCTAAGATTGGTCTTCTTCCATTCCAAGCCTCATATGGAGTCATCCCATCAAGGGATTTTGAAGGCAACCTGTTAATCAAGTAAGTGGCTGTAGATACAGCCTCAGCCCATAAGTAATTAGGTAAATGCTTTTCATTTAACATACATCTTGCAGCTTCAACAATTGTCCTATTCCTCCTTTCTGCCACTCCATTTTGCTCAGGAGTGTACCTTGTAGTTACCTCTCTTTTGATTCCTCTTTCTTGAAGAAAAGAATCAAAATCATGGGAGAAGTATTCTCCCCCTCCATCTGACCTTAGCCTTTTTAGTGATTTACCTGTTTGATTCTCCACAAGAGCCAAATATCTTTTGAAACATGAAAAAACTTCATCTTTGTGTTTCATAAAGAATAGGATAGTCCATCTGCTGCAATCATCAATAAAGGAAACACAATACCTTGATCCAGATATTGAAGCTTCCTTGCTAGGTCCCCATACATCTGTATGAACCAACTCCAAGAGATCTCCATGCATATAACCTTTCTTCATGAATGGTAACCTGTGAGACTTTCCAAATTGACATGCACTACACTTATAAATCATATGTTGTTTTGACAAATTAGGAAGTCCAAGTACACTTTGGTCCCTGCAGATTTGCTTTAATGACCTTTCACCAATATGTGCTAACCTTTTGTGCCATACTTCCAATTCTGTGAGTGTTTGACCACCATAATTAAAGAGAGCAATCTTTCTAGTGTCCTGTAATTCAAATGTAAACAATCTACCTGTCTTTTCACCTTTTGCAATTCTTCTGAATCCTTGTCTTGGATCTTCAACAAATGCTCTTGCTTTTGTGAACCTGACTTGCAACCCTTTCTCTACTATCTGCCCAACACTTATCAAATTCTTTGTAATGGTAGGGACATAGAGTACCTTACTGAGTAGGTTGATGTTTCCATCAGGTGCTTTGACATTGCCTATTTTCTCCACAGGATGTTTTGTATCATCTCCTGTTTGTACCTCATGCTTATTCCTTGGATCTTCTAAATCTGATAGGAGTGCCACATTTCCTGCCACATGATTTGAACAACCTGAATCTATGTAGAAAATATGCTCATCAGATATACCTTGTGGCATAGCCATGTTCATGATCAATAATGAATCCTCTTTGTTTGAGTCTTCTGTGTAGTTATTGTAGTCTCTCCTTCCTTTGTAGCCTCCTTGATAGTTTGAATGATTGTAGTTGTTGTAGTTGCCATGGTAGTTGTTGAACCTTCCTCTTGAGTAGCCATAACTTCCTCTATTGTATCCTCTGCCTCTTTGATTCCTGGAATTCCTAAAGCAATTGTCAGTTGTATGATTAGTTAATCCAAAAATAGAACATGAGTTGGAGTCTTGGGATCTCCCCCTGCCTTGTCTACCTCCTCTTCCTCTACCTCTACCATGTCTTCCTCTACCTGCATAGTTAGCTTGATATGTACCTACTTCATCATCCACTTTCTTTGCCTTTCCTTTGTTATCTTTAGACTTGCTTTTATCCGTGTATAAAGCTGAAGATTGATTACCTTTAGAGCTTTCTCCATTTTTGATAAGCTTTGCCTCTTGAGTAAGTAGTTGTCCAATGAGTGTGTTGAAATCAGGTACATGCATGTCCATGTACAAATCCATAGCTGTGGTGAATGCTTCCCACTTATCATCTGCCTTCAAGCCATTGATGACCTGCCTTACAATTTGCTCTTCATCTATTACCTCTCCAATGCTTCCCAACTGATCTGCTATGTCCTTGAGCTTTGTGACAAAATCAGTCACATTTTGTTTGGGAGCCTTCTTGAGAGTTGTGAAATCCAGCCATAGTTGATGCTTCCTAGCTTTGGTACTTGAAGAAAAGAAAGCTTCAAGTGCATCCCACACTTCCTGAGATGTCTTACAACTACTAATGTGAGGCAACAAAAAATCTGAGATAGAGTTGAGGAGATAAGACCTTGCAAGTGCATCCTTGGAGCACCATGTGCTCAATCTTTCTTGCTCTTCTTGTGTTGGTTGACTTTTGTTCCTGAAACTTGGCATAACTTCATCTCCAGCCACATAACCATATAACCTTCTACCTTGGAGATAAGCTTCCATTCTTAATGACCAAGCTGAGTAGTTACCTCTGTCCAATTTGTCAATTGATGAAGGAAATCCATCTGCCATGTTGTCCAACCTTGCTCTCATACCACTGTGAAGAGATGGATAGGTATGTGCTTGAAGATGAAGAGGTGTTGCAAAAGCCTTGATCTACACCAGCCAAATGAACTCCAGGAGTATATGGTGGGACCTTTTAGCTTGCCAATGGATGTATTAGACACCCTATGTACCTTGGAAGATCACTCTCAAAAAGATAGATCAAAACAGATAAGTTGGAGTTAGCTCATAGGTGAAAACTTGCTATTCTTGGTTCATACACCTATCCAGTGTTTTACATAATTCTCTGAGCACAACAGCAATTATCTCAATTCCTCTTGGGGAAGTCTAAGCAACTTAAAGAGCTACCTTCAAGAGTAATCGCATCAAAAATAATGAACCACACACTGAGAATGAGTTTTAACAAGTGATGACATCATCCCGATTTTCACGGGTTGCTACAGTTTACGACAAGTGAGCAGAAAAATCAACATAACTAAAAATGTAGAAATCCAATGATTATGAAACGTTGTATGGTTATACTAGACAGTAAGCTGAATCCAACAAGCTTCAAATCACTGAATTTGGATACGTAACCATTGAGAAACACTTCTGACAAGATGAGTGAAAAAGTCGGGTACCTGACAGAGAAGTGAAGATGAACAGACCCTGTTGACTTCAAATGAATATAACTGAATATTGCAACACCTAAATGACATGAAAATTTGTGAGAATATAGTAGACTTATGGAGCTAACTTTACCAAGTTAAATCACTGAAACGGATGCACCAAGCTCAGAGAAAACATCTCTGCAAGCTGACTGAGAAAAACTGAGAGTAATGGCAGTGAGTAGTACACTTCACAAGAACATGGAAAGATGAACTCAAATAATCATGAAAATCAAAGTATATTGCTTGTACAATACAATGACTTACTGATACATATGTGTGCCTTGTAATCACACCTTGATATGGCATAAAGCTCAGCTCTTGGAGGTCTTCACATAGGTCTCTCTAACCACGACTAAAACTGCCATCTATTTATAGTTGAGTTTGGGAGGCTAACTTCCCTCAATCACTCTCCAATCAATCAATAATTGATTTGATTCTCTACCTACCACAAATCACGAATTCGTGGCTCCTCTTTCCCTTTTTGATCATGTGGACTCAACCACTTAAGATTCTCTTACTTTTGCATTAAGTAAACTCTTCAAAAGTTACAAGAGGTAGTTCACAAGTGAACTTTACATAGTCTTCATTTTAAGGCTTTTTCTATGACTTTGTGGGACTCAAGCCAATACTTAGGCTTGTCATAGACTTGCTCCAACATAAACTACCCTCGAGACTTTCTTTTCTACTGCTAGCAAAGCAGGAAAGAATCATCTTTGGAACGAGTTCAACAAAATGAAGAAGACACCTAAAGAAACTATCACAGAGTTTGTTACCAAGATCAGGGAGGTTGCGGATTGTCTAGCATCCAATGGAGAGGTGATTGAAGAAGACGCTATCATGAGGCAAATTCTCAATGGCATTGGAAGTGATAAGCAATGGAAATCCTTCATGACGGCTTATAATGTCATCATGGATGTGCAGACTCCAGACTTCAACATCTTTCTTCAAAAACTCTTCAATCAAGAGGCCAACAATAGCATAAAGGAAGGTAACTTCTATCATGGTAATTCAACTAGTTCTCTATATGCAGATAAGAAGGATAAGAAGCAGAAAGGCAAGAAAAAGGAAGAAGATGAAGGAGAGACTTCCCAAGACAAGTTCGCAAGCAAGAGTAAGTGGAAAGGGAAGAAGAAAGGACCAAAGCAAGACAAAGCCGAAGGTCAAAATGTTCAATCTTGTGCCATATGCAATAAGAACAACCACACCACTCAAAATTACTAGTTCAATGGGAAGACCCAGAAAGGAAGTGGAAGAGGTGGGTATGGCAGAAATAGAGGCAGAGGTGGACACAACTTCAACAATAACAATAGAGGCTATAATAGAAGGGACTAAAAAAATTATTCAGAAGATCAACCACATGAAGACTCATTGTTTCACGTGAATCTAAGCCACAAAGAAGGTAAAGAAGATGATCATTTATTGTACATAGATTCAAGATGTTCAAATCATGTTGGAGGCAACATTGCTCTTCTATCTGACTTGGAAAGTTCAAAGCATAGAAATGAAGTGCAAATAGGGGATGACACAAAGCACAATGTGGAGATGATTGGTAATGTCAAAGCTTCTAATGGCAAGAGAAACATTCTGAGTAAGGTTCTCTATGTACCCACTATCACTAAAAACCTAAAAAGTGTAGGCCAAATAGTTGAAAAAGTCTTGGAAGTTAGGTTCACCCGGCATGGAGCTTTTGTGGAAGATCCATGTCAAGGCTTCAAGAAGATAGCCAGAGGTGAGAAGCATGGTAGGCTCTTTACTTTTGAAGTAGGAGAAACCAGGAACATAGATCTATTCAACTTTGGGTCTCAAACCCTAAGTGAGCTTGAAGTGTGGCATAAGAGTCTTGCTCATGTGAATGAAAGAACCTTGAAGGATATATGCAAGGATCAAAGTGTTCTAGGACTTCAAAACATATCAGAGCAACACATGATCAACAGGTGTGATGCATGTTAGATTTGGAAGGCATAAGGACAACCATTCCCACAAACACGTATTGGACTTAGTACATATAGATGTATGGGGACCAAGTAAAGAACCTTCATTGGCAGGATCAAGTTATTATGTCTCATTTATTGATGACCATAGTAGATGGCCTGTTCTATACTTTATCAAGACCAAGAATGAAGTGTTTGATTGCTTCAAAACAAATCTCGCACATATGGAGAATCATACAAGTAGATCACTAAAGAAGCTCAGATCGGATGGAGGGGGAGAATACTTCTCCAAAGAGTTTGATGAGTTCTTGCAGGATAAAGGTATCAAAAGGGAAGTGACTACCAGGTAATCTCCTCAACTAAATGGAATCGTTGAGAGGAGAAACAAGACATTGGTTGGATAAGCCCGAGCAATGCTTGAAGAGAAGAAGTTGCCACATTATCTATGGGTAGAAGCTATTTCAACTGTTGTGTACCTTATCAATAGGCTACCATCTAAATCACTTCAAGGTATGACTCCTTATGAAGCATGGCATGGAAGCAAACCTAGTCTTGGACATTGCAAGGTTTTTGGTTGTTTAGCTTATGTTCATGTACCATATCAAATAAGAGGTAAGCTAGATGAAAGGGCAACAAAGGCAATGTTTATTAGATACCATTCTCTTCAGATGGATTATAGGTTCTATATTTCTTTAACCAAGCAATTTACTACAAGTAGCATTGTTGTGTTTGAATAACACAGGTCTTAGTATGATGAAGATAAACAAAAGGTAACTCTACCATATGATATTCATTCTAATTCTCATCAATTAGGAAGCAAGTATGATACACAGGTCTAGGATCCAAGAAGTGATACAGAGGATGACCAAGATGAAAGGGAAAAGGATTACAAGCTATGTAAGTCAAGAGGCAAAGCAAATATGCAAGAGGTTGGAGATTACTCCAAACAAGCACTTAGATGATTAGCAAGAGAGAACAAACAACCAAAAAGGTATGGATATGATTCCACATTTGTTACGAAGCATTCAATCTACTTGGCAAAAGACTCTATTTTAATAGAACCCTCAACCTATGAAGAGGCAAAGGAAAACCCTAATTGGGAAAAGGCCATGAAAGAAGAAATAGATGCATTGAAGGAGATGCACACTTGGGATTTGGTGTTGTCGAATCAAAAGGTAATTGGTTGCAGATGGGTGTACAAAGTTGAAAGAAATAATGGATCGATTTGCATGCACAAGGCGAGACTAGTTGCCTAAGGATGCTCTCAAACTCATGATATAGACTATGAGGAAATATTCTTGCCAGTTGCAAAGATGACAACAATCAGAACATTGATAAGTGTAGCTGTTGCAAGGAATTTGAGACTGCTCCAACTTGATGTGAAAAATGCATACTTAAATGGTTGGATAAGTGAAGAGGTATACATGTCACAACTACGAGGTTGGTTACATACCTTCAAGATCAACGGTTCAGACCAAGCAACTCAGATCCTTCTCTATTCATCGAAAGGGATCACGATGAGGTTATCTATCTATGTGTATATGTGGATGATATTATTGTGACAGGTGATGATGTGAATGACATTCAAAGGATCAAGAGACACATGCAAGAGGAGCTCAAAATGAGTGACTTAAGTGAGCTCACATATTTCCTAGGTATGCAGGTGATATACACAGGTGAAGGAATGTATTTGACTGAGAGAAGATACATTGAGGATCTACTTCTCAAGTTCAAAATGGAGAACATTAAACTTGTCGGTACACCTTTGGAGATGAATCATAAACTTAGTGTTTATGAAGGTGAGAAATTTCAAGACATTAAAGAGTATCAAAGCTTGGTATGTAGCTTGATATATGCTTCTCATATAAGGGCATGCATCTCATATAGTGTGGGAGTGCTAAGTCAGTTCATGCACTAGCCAAGAAGGCCACACATGGATGCATCTAAGAGAGTACTTAAGTATCTCAAAGGCAGAATTAACAGAGGTATATTCTATCCTTACTCTTCAGATTTGGATATCAAAATCTATTCAGATGTAGATTGGGCCGGAGCTGAGGATGATAGAAGAAGTACTTCTAGTTACTTAGCATTTGGAGGCATAGCAACGCAAGAGGCAATATGCTTAGAGGCATTGTATATAGATTTGGGACTTGTGAGTTCCAAACCTCACATATTTGGAGATAATGTAAGTTCCATGCATCTAACGGCAAACCCTATTTTCCATAAAACCAAACACATAGAGATTCATTACCACTTCATTAAGGGAGAAGCTCATGGAAGAGGAGATTGACATTTTTTTGTTTCAAGTGAAAAGCAAGTAGCAGATATGATGACAGAGGCACTTGATGGAATAAAGCTTTGCAGATTCAAAGCTATGGTAGGTATTCAACATATCGGAGAATGAAGACTCAAGCATACTTTAGCCTGAGGGGGAGCTGTTGGAAAATCAAGCGTACATTATTTTTGAGGTGGATTTGATCTACATCAAAGGCTATCGCATCGAAAGAATATCCGTTGCAGAGTTCTTTTATTTATGCTCACTTATTGTACTTTAAGAAAAAAAATTCATGGATCTTTTACCATTGTAAAAGCTTAAAGCTATACACATATAAAAGTAGAAAGATAGAGCCTAAATCCCACGAATTTGTGGTGTATGAGTTGCATTCATTCAACCAATCAATCACCTAAAAGTAGATCAAACTAGATCTTCACTTTTCCTAGATTGTAGGAAAGTGAATTGATTCCCTCCAACAACCATTCCCACCTTCATTTGAATTCAAAATCCACTTGTACAAGCCGTGGAACACTCCTAGGGTCTATATAAATACTTGAAATCACTTGTACAATACATGGAAGCAATATACATACACTTGTGACCATCTTTGTCTTGCTCTTTCAATTTTCTACATCATCTTCTTCGCCAGCAATAATTTTGCAGAGGCTGCTGCTCTCTCTCCAAAGCTCCAAATTGAGTTCAGGATGGCCCATTGGAAATCTATTAAAGTCTAGTTTACGCATATACATTTTCAAAGGACATGCTTCAGTACATTGGGAGAAATTGCAGTTTTGTAGTCTCGGGGTCAATCTCTACATATTCCTGAAAAATAGGATGTACCACCGTTGAGTGTTTCATTCATTCCTATAACATAATTTGTTTATTCCTTATACCTTTATGCATTATATACACTCAACCCTATGTGTATCACTCCCTTAAAAGGATTAGTTCTAGTTGTAATCACACAGGTCGCAATGAGCATTTGAAGTTCATTGTCTCTTCCATAGATAGTAAGTTTTGTGAGGTAGTCGACCAATGGACCTAACTATTTTGTGTCAAATCTTTCTCCTTGATGCTCCAAAGTACATAGTGCATTTATTTGCACTTATTGCATGCCTATAAGGTCTATTCAAGTCTCCATAAGCTCAAGTGCTGGTCTTGTGCCGGTTTGCTGGACCAAACTTCGTCACTTCAAAACACACTTTTCTACCTCCTACAAGCTTCTCCAAGTTCTTTTAGTGGTATCAGAGCTAGATCACGATGGGTGATGGCTTTCCCTCAATTATCGAGAAGCTTGATCGACACAACTATGCGGCTTCGCAAAATAAGAATGGAGGCCTATTTGCAAGGTAGAAATCTTTATGGAATTGTTGCAGGTGATGAAGCTATGGCTATTCCAAGATCCAAAGGAGGACCTACACAAGAGGAGAAAGGTAATCTCACACTTTAGTGCGCAAGGGATGCTCAAGCAAGATCATACATACTAATTTCTATCTCTGACTTTCTATTACCACATATTAGAGGATGCGAGACATCTCAAGAGACTTGGGATGCCCTCAAGACTTTCTTTTCTGCTAGTACCAAAGCAAGAAAGAATCATGTTTGGAACGAGCTCAACCAAATGAAGAAGACATCTAAACAATTTATCATAGAGTTTTTACCAAGGTCAAGGAGGTTGCGGATTAGTAAGCATGCACTGCAGAGCTCATTGAAGAAGAGGCTATCATGAGGCAAATTCTCAATGGCATTCGAAGTGATAAGCAATGGAAATCCTTCATGATGACTTCTGATCTCATCATGGATGTGCAGACTCCTGACTTCAACATCTTTCTTGGACAAATTTTCAATCAAGAGGCCAACAATAGCATAAAGGAAGGTAACTCCTATCATGGTAATTCAACTAGTGCTCTATATGGAGATAAGAAGGATAAGAAGTAGAAAGGCAAGAAAAACAAAGAAGATGAAGAAGGGACTTCCCAAGCCAACTTCGCAAGCAAGAGCAAGTGGAAAGGGAAGAAGAAAGGATTAAAGCAAGACAAAGCCAGAGGTTAGAATGTTCAACCTTGTGCCATATGCGATAAAACCAACCACACCACTCATAATTGTTGGTTTAATGGGAAGATACACAAAGGAAGTGGAAGAGGTGGATATGGTAGCAATAGAGGTAGAGGTGGACACAACTTCAACAGTATAAATAGAGGCTATAATAGAAGGAACTACAACAACTATTCAGAAGATTAACCACATGAAGACTTATTTTTTCTCATGAATCTAAGCCAAAAAGAAGGTAAAGAAGATGATCATTTGTTCTACATAGATTGAGGATGTTCAAATCATGTTGTAGGCAACATTGCTCTTCTATCTGACTTGGAAAGTCCAAAGCATAGACATGAAGTGCAAACAGGGGATGACACAAAGCACAATGTGGAGAAGATTGTGGCAATCCCAAAGCTTCCAATGGCAGGACAAACATTCTATGTAACGTTCTCTATGTACCCACTATCACTAAAAACCTAATAAGTGTAGGCCAAATAGTTGAAAAACGCTTGCAAGTTAGGTTCACCAAACATCGAGCTTTTGTGGAAGATCCGTGTCAAGACTTCAAGAAGATAGCTAGAGGTGAGAAGCATGGTAGGCTGTTTACTTTTGAAGTAGAAGAAACCAAGAACATAGCTCTATTCAACTTTGGGTCTCAAACCCTAAGTGAGCTTGAAGTGTGGCATAAGAGACTTGCTCATGTGAATGAAAGAACCTTGAAGGATATATGCAGGGGTCAAAGTGTTCTGGGATTGCCGAACATATTAAAGAAACACATGATCAAAAGGTGTGATGCATGTTAGATTTGGACGCCACAAAGACAACCATTCAACCACAAAGGCTACATCCACAACAACTTATTGGACTTAGTACATACAAATGTATGGGGACCAAGTCAAGAACCTTCATTGGGAAGATCAAGTTATTATGTCTTATTTATTCATGACCATAGTAGATGGATTGTTCTATACTTAACAAGAGTAAGAATGAAGTGTTTGATTGCTTCAAAAAGTATCTTGCACATGTGGAGAATCATACATGTAGATCACCAAAGAAGCTCATATCTAATGGAGGGGGAGAATACTTCTCCAAAGAGTTTGATGCGTTCTTGCAGGAAAAAGGTATCAAAAGGGAAGTGACTACCATGTACTCTCCTCAACTAAATGGAATCACCGAGAGGACAAACAAGACATTGGTTGGATCAGCCCGAACAATGCTTGAAGAGAAGAAGTTGCCACATTATCTATGGGTAGAAGCTATTTCAAGTGTTGTGTACCTTGTCCATAGACTATCATCCAAATCAAGTCAAGGTATGACTCCTTATGAAGCATGGCATGGAAGAAAACCTAGGCTTGGACATTGCAAGGTTTTTGGTTCTTTAGCTTATCTTCATGTACCATCTCAAATAAGAGGTAAGCTAGATGAAAGGGCAACACATGCATTGTTTATTGGATACAATTCAACTTAGATGGGTTACAGGTTCTATCATCCTTCAACCAAACAATTCACTACAGGTAGAGATGCTGTGTTTGAAGAACAGAGGTCTTGGTATGATGAAGATAAACAAAAGGTAACTCCACCATATGATCTTGATTATGATTCTTATCAATTAGGAAGCAAGGATGATACACAGGTCGAGGATCCAAGAAGTGATACACATGATGACCAAGATGAAAGGGAAAAGGATTACAAGCTATGGAAGTCAAGAGGCAAAGCAAAGGTGCAAGAGGTTGGAGAATGCTCCAAACAAGCACCTATAAGATTTGCAAGAGAGAAGAAACAACCAGAAAGGTATGGATATGATTCTACATTTGTTACAAAGCATTTACTCTACTTGGCAAAAGGCTGTATTTCAAAGGAACCCTCAACCTATGAAGAGGCAAAGGGAACCTAATTGGGAAAAGGCCATGAAAGAAGAAATAGATGCATTGAAGGAGATGGACACTTGGGATTTGGTTCCAATGTTGCGGAATCAAAAGGTAATTGGTTGTAGATGGGTGTATAAAGTTAAAAGAATTTCAGATGGATTAGTTTGCAGGTACAAGGCAAGATTAGTTGCCAAAGGATGCTCTCAAAATCATGGTATAAAACATGAGGAAATATTCTCGCTAGTTGCAAAGATGACTACAATCAAAATATTGATAAGTGTAATTGCTTCAAGGAATTGTAGATTCCTCCAACTTGATGTGAAAAATCCATTCTTAAATGGTTTGATAAGTGAAGAGGTATACATGTCACAACCACGAGGTTTTGAAAACCCTATTCATCCATCTTATGTTTTCAGACTTAAGAAGGCATTGTATGGATTGAAGCAAGCTCCTTAAAGATCAAGGGTTTGGACCAAGCAACTCAGATCCTTCTTTATTCATCAAAAGGGATCACGATGAGGTTATCTATCTATGTGTATATGTAGATGATATTATTGTGATAGGTGATGATGTGAATGTCATTCAAAGGATCAAGAGACACATGCAAGAGGAGTTCAAAATCAGTGACTTAGGTGAGCTCACATATTTCCTACGTATATAGGTGATATACACAGATGAAGGAATGTATTTGACTCAAAGAAGATACATTCAAGATCTACTTCTCAAGTTCAAAATGGAGAACACTAAACCTATAGGTAGACCTTTGGAGATGAATCATACAGTTGTGTTTATGAAGGTGAGAAAATTGAAGATATTAAAGAGTATCAAAGCTTGGTAGGTATCTTGATATATGCTACTCATATAAGGGCAAACATCTCATATACTATGGGAGTGCTTAGTCGGTTCATTCAATCGCTAAGAAGACCCAACATGGATGCAGCTAAGAGAGTACTTAAGTATCTCAAAGGTACAATCAACGAAGGTATATTCTATCCTTACTCTTCATATTTGGATATCAAAATCTATTCAGATGCAGATTGGGCAGGAGCTAAGGATGACAGAAGAAGTACTTCTGGTTACTTAGAATTTGCAAGTTCAAAGCTAGTGTCATGGAGTTCCAAGAAGCAATCTATAGTTGCTTTATCCTCGATGGAGGCAGAGTACAGAGGCTTGACCATAGCAACTCAAGAGGCAATATGGCTAAAGGCATTGTATACAGATTTGGGACTTGTGAGTTCCAAACCTCACATATTTGGAGATAATGTAAGTTCCATGCATCTAACGGCAAACCCTATTTTCCATGCAAGAACCAAACACATAGAGATTCATTACCATTTCATTAGGGAGAAGCTCATGGCAAAGGAGATTGTCATTTCTTTTGTTCCAACTTAAAAGCTAGTAGCAGATATGATGATGAAGGCACTTGATGGAATAAAGCTCTGTAGATTCAACCTATTAGAGAATGAAGACTCAAGCATACTTAAGCTAGAGGAGGAGCTCTTGGAAGATCAAGCTTACACTATGCTTGAGGTGGATTTGATCTACATCAAAGGGTATTGCATCGAAAGAATATCCATTAGAGAATTCTTTTATTTATGCTCACTTATTGTACTTAAGAAAAAAAAAGACTTTTCATGGATCTTTTACCATTGTAAAAGGTTTAATCTTTACACATGTAAAAGTAGAAAGATAGAGCCTAAATCCCATGAATTTGTGGTGGTTGAGTTGCATTCAATCAAGCAATGAATCACCTTAAAGTTTATCAAACTAGATCTTTACTTTTCCTAGATCGTAGAAAAGTGAATTGATTCCCTCCAACAACCATTCCCACCTTCATTTGAATTCAAACTCCTTTTGTAGAAGCCGTGGAACACTCCTAGAGTCTATATAAAGACTTTAAATCAATTGTACAATACATGGAAGCAATATACATACACTTGTGACCATCATTGTCTTGCTCCTTCGTTTTTCTGCATCTCTTCTTCGCTAGAAGTAATCTTGCAGAGGTTGCTGCTTTCTCTCTAGAGCTCCAAATTGAGTGCAAGGTGGTGCATTGGAAAGGAATAATGTTTAATTTATGCCTATATAGTTTTAAAGCATTTGGTTTAGTAGATTAGGAGAAATCGCACTTTTCCTATGTCAGGGTCAATCTCTACGTATTCCTCAAAAATAGAAGGTACCAGCGTTGAGTGTCTGATTCATTCCTATAGCATAATTTCCTTATTCCTTATACTTTTATGCATTATATACACTGAAACCTCTTTGTATCACTCCCATAAGATGTTTTTTTCTAGTTGTAATAACACTGGTCGCTATGAGCATTTGAAGTTCATTGTCTCTTCCATACATAGTAAGTTTTTTAAGCTAGTCGACCCTCGAACCTATCTGTTTTGTATCGACTCTTTCTCTTTCATGCTTCAAAGTACATAGTGCATTTCTTTGCACTTATCGCATGCCTGTAAGGTCTATTTGAGTATTCATAAGCTCAAGGGTTGGTCTTGTGCCGCTTGGCTGGACCAAACTTTGTCGCTTCGAAACGCACTTTTCTACCTCCTACAAGCTTCTCCAAGTTCTTTTAGTAGTATCACAGCTAGATTAAGATGGGGGATGGCTTTCCCTCAATGATCGAGAAGCTTGACCGACACAACTATGTGGCTTGGAGAATGAGAATGAGGGCCTAGTTGCAAGGTAGAAATCTTTATGGAATTGTAGCATGTGATGAAGCTATGGCTATTCCAAGATCCAAAGGAGGACCTACACAAGAGGGGACTGATAAGATCACACTTAGGTGTGCAAGAGATGCTCAAGCATGGTCGTACATACTAAACTCTATATGAGACTTGGGATGCCCTTGAGACTTTCTTTTCTACTAGTACCAAAGCAAGAAAGAATCATGTTTGGAATAAGTTCAACCAAATGAAGAAGACACCTAAACGAACTATCATAGAGTTTGTTACCAAGGTCAAGGAGGTTGCGGATCAGTTAGCATCCATTGGAGAGCTCATTGAAGAAGAGGCTATCATGAGGCAAATTCTCAACGGCATTTGAAGTGATAAGCAATGGAAATCCTTCACGACATCTTATGATCTCATCATGGATGTGCAAGCTCCAGACTTCAACATCTTTCTTGGACAACTCTTCAATCAAGAGCCCAACAATAGCATAAAGGAAGGTAACTCCTATCATGGTAATTCAACTAGTGCTCTATATGCATATAAGAAGGATACGAAGCAAAAAGGAAAGAAAAAGGAAGAAGATGAAGAAGAGACTTCCCAAGCCAACTTCACAAGCAAGAGGAAGTGGAAAGGGAAGAAGAAAGGACCAAAGCAAGACAAAGCCAAAGGTCATAATGTTCAACCTTGTGCCATATGCGATAAGACCAACCACACCACTCAGAATTCTTGGTTTAATGAGAAGACCTAGAAAGGAAGTGGAAGAGGTGGATATGGCAGCAATAGAGGCAGAGGTGGACACAACTTCAACAATAGCAGTAGAGGCTATAATAGAAGGGAATACAACAATTATTTAGAAGATCAACCACATTAAGAGTCATTGTTTCTCATGAATCTAAGCCAAAAAGAACGTAAAGAAGATGATCATTTGTTGTACATAGATTCAGGATGTTCGAATCATGTTGCAGGTACCATTTCTCTTCTATCTGACTTGGAAAGTCCAAAGCATAGACATGAAGTGCAAACAGGAGATGACACAAAGCACAATGTGGAGAAGATTGGTAATGTCAATGCATCCAATGGTAGGAAAAACATTTGAGTAAGTTTCTCTATGTACCCACTATCATGAAAAACTTAATAAGTGTAGGCCAAATAGTTGAAAAATGGTTGCAAGTTAGGTTCACCCAAGATGGAGCTTTTGTGGAAGATTTATGTCAAGGCGTCAAGAAGATAGCTAGAGGTGAGAAGCATGGTAGGCTCTTTACTTTTGAAGTAGGAGAAACCAGGAACATAGCTCTATTCAACTTTGGGTCTCAAACCCTAAGTGAGCTTGAAGTGTGGCATAAGAGACTTGCTCATGTGAATGAAAGAACCTTGAAGCATATATCCATGGATCAAAGTGTTCTAGGATTGTGAAACATATCAAAGCAACACATGATCAAATACAACCATTCAACCACAAAGGCTACATCCACAAAGACAACCATTCAACACAAAGGCTACATCCACAACAACTTATTGGACCTAGTACATACAGATGTATGTGGACCAAGTCAAGAACCTCCATTGGCAGGATCAAGGTATTATGTCTCATTTATTGATGACCATAGTAGATGGACTATTCTATACTTTATTAAGAGTAAGATTAAAGTGTTTGATTGCTTCTATCTCACACATGTGGAGAATCATACAGGTAGATCACTAACGAAGCTCAGATCTAATGGAGGGGGAGAATACTTCTCTAGAGAGTTTAATGTGTTGTTGCAGGATAAAGGTATCAAAAGGGAAGTAACTACTAGGGACTCTCCTCAACTAAATGGAATCCCCGAGAGGAGAAACAAGACATTGGTTGGATCAGCCCGAACAATGCTTGAAGAGAAGAAGTTGCCACATAATCTATGGGCAAAAGCTATTTCAACTGTTGTGTACCTTGTCAATAGAATACCATCCGAATCACTTCAAGGTATGACTGCTTATGAAGCATGGCATGGAAAAAAACCTTTTAGCTTATGTTCATGTACCATCTCAAATAAGAGGTAAGCTAGATGAAAGGGCAACAAAGGTAGTGTTTATTGGATACGATTCAACTCATATGGTGTACATGTACTATAATCCTTCAACCAAGCAATTCACTACAAGTAGAGATGTTGTGTTTGAAGAACACAAGTCTTGGTATGATGAAGATAAACAAAAGGTAACTCTACCATATGATCTTGATTTTGAATCTCATCAATTAGGAAGCAAGCATGATACACAGGACTAGGATCCAAGAAGGGATATAGACGATGACCAAGATGAAAGGGAAAAGAATTACAAGCTATGGAAGTCAAGAGGCAAAGCAAAGATGGAAGAGGTTGGAGAATGTTCCAAACAAGCACCTAGAAGATCAGCAAGAGAGAAGAAACAACCTGAAAGGTATGGATATGATTCCACATTTGTTATGAAACATTCAATCTACTTGGAAAAAGACTCTATTTGAGAGGAACCCTCAACCTATGAAGAGGCAAAGGGAAACCCTAATTGGGAAAAGGCCATGAAAGAAGAAATAGATGCATTGAAGCAGATGGACACTTCATATTTGGTTCTAATGTCACTGAATCAAAAGGTAATTGGTTGCAGATGGGTGTATAAAGTTAAAAGAAATTCAAATGGATCAGTTTGTAGGTACAAGGCAAGATTAGTTGCAAAAGAATGCTCTCAAAATCATGGTATAGACTATGAGGAAACATTCTCGCCTGTTGCAAAGATGACTACAATCAGAACATTGATATGCATAGCTGCTGCAAGGAATTGGAGAGTCCTCCAACTTGATGTGAAAAAAGCATTCTTAAATGGTTGGATAATTGAAGAGGTATAAATGTCACAACCACAAGGTTTTGAAAAACCTATTCATCCATCTTATGTTTTCAGACTTAAGAAAACATTGTATGGATTGAAGCAAGCTCCTAAAGTTTGTTATTACAGGTTGGTTACATACCTTCAAGATCAAGGGTTCAGACTAAGCAATTAAGATCCTTCTCTATTTATCAAAAGGGATCATGATGAGGTTATCTATCTATGTATATATGTAGATGATATTATTGTGACAAGTGATGATGTGAATGGCATTCAAAGGATCAAGAGACACATGCAAGAGGAGTTCAAAATCAGTGACTTAGGTGAGCTCATATATTTCCTAGGTATGCAAGTGACATAAAATGATGAAGGAATGTATTTGACTTAGAGAAGATACATTCAGGATCTACTTCTCAAGTTCAAAATGGAGAACACTAAACCTGTAGATACACCAAGCCTCACAATTGGAGCTTGCACAAGTACCATAAATTTCAACATGCCCCCTCAAGCTACAATTCGGAGTGCATGCTACTCTCCAATTTTCATCCTCTCCACCTTTTGCTTCTATATCTCTTCCTTAATCTATGATTTTGTGATAGTTTTAGTTTGATAAATTAGTGAATCAATTAGTCACCAAAGAAGATCAAACTAGATCTTCACCTTTGCTAGATTGTACGAAGTAGATCCATTCCATCAAAAAAAACAATATTGCCAATTTTTGGATTTGAATTCATCAAGAAGAGGTGTGGAAAGATCCAGGAGATCTATATAATGACTCAAAATAATTTTTACATTACAAGAGTGATGATTTCATGCAATACATATACTCTTTGATCATTTCTCCATGCCATATCAATTCTATACTCCTTCTTCTTTACACTCACTCATCTTGCAAAGGCTTTTGATCTCTCTATAAACCTCCAAATCGAGTAAATGAGCACTCATTAGGAAGGTAACTCATTCTAGTTTATGTGTAAAATTTTGCAAGTCATTTGATTCACTAGATGCAAAGAAATCACAAGTTGAAGGTCTTGAGTCGATTTTTTGCATAGTCTTGAAAAATTTGGATGATATCTAGTTGCTCTTAAACTTATAGCTCCTTCATTACTTGATGAAAATTAGGGATTTTATGCATTATAGAAATCCAACCCTATGTACAAAATTCCCCTAAGAGGAATGTTTCCAATAGTAACTTGCCTAGCTACTTTGAGTGTTTCACCTCATAGTTTCATCCAAATTTAGGTTTTTGTGAGCTAGTCAAGGTGCAAGTTATTTTTTGCATCAACTTGTTCTTGTTGATGGTCCAAAGTACCTATTGGCACTAACCACAAGCCTAAAAGTTCTATTCTACATATCCAAAGAGCTACGGCAAGTCTTATGTTGGTTTACTAGACTACCTTCACCACTTGACAACTCTACTTCCAAGCTTCTCAAAAAATCTCCAACTTGTTTTAGCGGTAACCACAAGCATAAAAGTTCTATTCTTGTTTTTGCACTAACCACAAGCCTAAAAGTTCTATTCTACATATCCAAAGAGCTACGGCAAGTCTTATGTTGGTTTACTAGACTACCTTCACCACTTGACAACTCTACTTCCAAGCTTCTCAAAAAATCTCCAACTTCTTTTAGCGGTATCAGAGAAAGTTCAAGATGGGACATGGATTTTTTTAATGATTGAGAAGCTTTATAGACACAATTATGTTTCTTGGAAAATCCAAATGGAGGCTTATTTATAAGGAAGACATCTATATGGGATTGTATCACATGATGAAGGAATGCCTATTTCAAGATCCAAATGAGAATGCACTCAAGAATAAAGAGATAAGCTCACACTTTGGTGTTCAAGGGATGCTCAAGCAAGTTGATACACACTAATCTCTATCTCAAATTTTCTATCACCACATATTACAGGATGCAAGACATGTCAAGAGACTAGAGATTCCCTAAAGACTTATTTTTTCTACTACTATCAAAGCAAGAGAGAATAATCTTTGGAATGTATTCAATGACATGAAGAAGACTCCCAAAAAAACCATCAGAGTTTGTTACAAAGGTCTAGGATGTTGCTTGCACATCCATTGGAGAGCTGATTGAAGAAGATCATCACCAGGCATGTATTAAATAGGATAAGAGGTCACAAGCTATGGCAATCTTTCACCATAGCCTATGACCTCATCATGGATGTGTAAACTCCATAATTCAACATATTTCTTGGACAACTCGTCAATCAAGCATCCAAAAATATCATAAAGTAAGGTAACTCCTATCGTGGTAATTCAACTATTGCTCTATATGCAGATAAAAAGGACAAGAAGCCAAAAATCAAGGTAGGGTTAGAGGAAGAAGAGGAAACTTCCCAAGCCAAATTTGCAAGAAAGATTGTGTTATCAAGATCTTAATTCATGTGTAGCCAAAGGATAAGGGTAATGAAAACACACAAAAGGACAGGAAGCTAAAAATCAAGAAAGAGTTAGAGGAAGAAGGGAAAACTTCACGAGCCATCTTTGCAAGAAAGAGCGTGTTACTGGGACACTTTGTTTCGATAGGGCCATAGAGTGAATGTATTTATAGGATTCGCCATTTTGTCAAAAACAGTGATTACAATGAGGGTGACTTCAAAAAGCAAGCATGAAAGTAAAATTTGATCTCTTTTATGGAGATCCTTTGCTTTTATTAATGTAAATTGTGATCTATAGTGATCTTTATCCTAACCACTATTTGTACTACTTTTTCCAGAAAGAACCCTCTATGTGGGTTTATTTACAAACTATATAAAATATAAATCCTATTATTGGGGTCCGGACATATTTGAAATGGCCATGCCCTTTCACAGCTTTAATACCCTCACAAACCTTCAGATCCTATATAACATGGGAATGGAAAGCTTTTTACTATAAAAAGTTTTAAAAGGTGCACATCTAGTAGTTTTATGTGACGTTTTATTGTAAAAAAACTAAAGCAATGGTAACTCGTCATCCTAGTTAGTGTGAGTATCTAATGAATAACACTACAATAAATAAAAAATATTGTTGTTCGTAGCCTCCCATTTCCCATTACTTTGTGGATGAAATGCAGAGATAAAATCTATTTTAGAACCGAAATGTTGAAATAAAGCAACCCAACAATGATTGTAGAAACGAACGTCATGATCAGATAACACTGCTTTAGGAGAACCACGATGTAGAAAAATGTATTTAGTGAATAATTGGGAAGCTTGGGGAGCCAACAAAGTTTTTCTGCACGTAATGAAATATGCATATTTACTAGACCTATAAAGTATCATTCAAATTATATTGTATTGTGATGAAGTGATAGGAAGACCAATGATAAAATCCATAGATATTTGTTCCACATGGTTCATTCGGAATGGGAAGTGGCATGAATAAGCCAAATGCTTTACCGTGATGACATTTTACATGTTGACGTACAATACATTGAGAAACATACTATGTGATATATTTTTTGATGTGGGCTGAAAAGAAGAAGTCTTTGCAGTTAGAAGTGGTGCTCTATATCCTCTATGTCCCATGTAAGATGGTTCATACATTTATTTTATTAGAAAATCTTTAAAATCTTGTGCATAATCTATGATGAAAAGTAAACCATGATGAAATGTATAATTTTCATGAGTCAAAGGTGCACAATTGTTGAATTCATGACATGTATATGAGAAAGACAAATCAGATGCATAAGTGGAAATCATTTATTGAAAGAAATGTATTCGGATGGAAGAAATATTATCCAAAACAACACAATATGAAGGAAGTTGGCTAAGAGTATTTGCTATGACATTACCTTTCCCAGGTTGAGATTGAATCATTGGCTGCAAATTTTGGATGAATGAAGCCTATTTAAGATGTTGATTAGACATCAAAGTCTGATTTATTAAATGCTTAATAGCATGTTGATTGGTCTTGATTGATACCTCAAATCTCATAAGGTAGTGTTTTGAAATGCATAGAGCATGCACAATTGCTAATAATTCCTTATCATATGTACCATAATTCCTTTGTGAGGTCTTAAGATTCCTACTCTCAAATGCAATGGGATGATTTTTTTGCATTGAAATAGAACCTATTCTTGAACCACTAGCCTTAGTAAGGACATGAAATGGTTGCAAAAAAGAAGGTAATTGTAAAACAAGTGCATGTGAAATGCATGTTTGCATTTTTCAAAGGACTTTAGTTGGGTAATAAGAAAATCAATAATAAGATAAGAGGTAATGCTAAATAAGAAAAAGTTTAATGCAAATTCCTATAAGAACTAGTCAATCCAAGAAAAGAACGTACATCCTTGAATGATTGAGCTGTAATCCATTCTACTATGACTTTAATGTTTTTTGGATATACATGCACACTTTGATTAGAAATAATATGTCCTAAATATTCTAATTTTCTTAGGAAAAGGTAACTCTTCTCCAAATTAGCATAAAGTGTGTTTTCTCGTAACAAATCAAAAACTATTTTGAGATACTTATTATGTTCACTATCATTTTTACTATAAACAAGTATATCATCAAAGAATACTAGAATGAAATCTTGATAATCAAGAAAAATGTTATTCATCATTCAAGGCAATGCAACAGGAGCATTGCAAAGTCCAAAGGGCATTGCCATAAATTCATAATTGCCGGTTTTAGTTATAATTGTAGTCTTAAAAATATCACTATGCATCATACATATCTGATGATAGCCTGATTTTAAGGTCAATATTACTAAAGATATGAGCTCCTTGTAGTTTATCTGATAAATCATCTATTCAGCAAATAGGGTATCTATTATTTATTGTGATCTTATTAAGTTCCTTATAATCAATGCACATTCTATAAATTTTATTCTTTTTCTCAACTAAGAGAACTAGGGATCCAAATGGGGATGAACTAGGTCTTATAAGTCCTTTGTAGAGTAAGTATTTAACTTGGTTTCTTATTTCCTCACTCACGAGTTAGGCATGAAGACATGAAGACATCAATGGAAAGAAGAAGGATAAAGAGCTATGGAGGTTACATATTTAGAAAACCATGCCTATGTGAAGGGACAAAATTTACACATGTAACACAATGTGCAATTATGTCATGCAGAAGGAGATAAGGAAGAGAGCTCACACACACACACTGTCACAATCAAAGAGAAGCACACACTCAGAGTGAGGCAAGGAAGTAGGATGTTCTTCTTCTTCTTCTATTACATAAAACAGAATGTATAAGAATGACCTTAAAACCAAGAATACAACAAGTGCAATATATAAGGATCAGTGCATAAGGAAAAACCTAATGTCTACAAAGGAGTGATCTGGCAAGGAGCAATTGTGCCACCACTCTTTGTAGATAAATCTCATAAAGCTCAATGAAGTATCCCTGACATATACTGGCATGACCACTATACATAAAACATCAGAGTTGACAAACACTTGCAGGTGTTGTTGGCTAGTCTTTGGACTTTGCATTCAGCCTTTTAGCATCATTTTACTACATATGTTGAGCACATACACACTATGTACGCTTCTATGGATACCACTTATGTACATCCATGTGGTCATTGATATAGTGGTTACGTTCTTTGCATAAAGCCTTTTACGTTTGATAAAGAGGGTCATGGTGAGGTTTTCTTAATTGGGAGACACCCAGATGTTGGGGTCTCTTTGGTGATGCAGGTGGAAGACTTACCCAGCCTCGCCATAGGGGAGTATGATAGTTGTTCATAGGTGCTTGATAAGCCTAGTTGGCTTCTATTGGGTAGCTGATTATATGCAGTGGAGTCAATGATTCACTATGCATGCAAACATGTCAGTACTTGCACTTTTATGATATTTTTGACACTGGTCATATGCTCATTTTGCAGAGGGTACTCTGGCAAAAAATTTCCAGATTTTTGGTTTAGTCAACTATAGAGTGGTAGATTTATTCCTTGATACACCTATTTGTTGGCGTTGGGACTCTTCTAGCTCTATTATCATTCTATTCAGTTCTCTACCATCATGGCGTCAGAGGTCTCAGGCACATTTGGTGGATCAGGATCTAGTGCTAGTGTTTTGAGGAGGAGCTATAACTTGTAGGGCAAAGACCATTTTGAGATTCGAAAATTTCATGGCACAAACTTTGCTCTATGGAAGAATCAGATTAAAGATGTGTTGATTCAAAGGAGGCAATGGAAGCTAGTAAATTGGATTTCAAAGAAGCCTACTGACATGGATGAAGATGATTGGGATGAGTTAGATGAAATGGCCAGGTTTACCATTCACTTGCACCTCGCAGATAATGTTTACTTTACAATATTAGCCTGTGAAAGTGCAGAGGACTTTGGAAGGACTTATGCAATACATAGTGAATCAATTAGCCACCAAAGAAGATCAAACTAGATCTTCACCTTTGCTAGATTGTACAAAGTAGATCCATTCCATCAAAACAAACAATATTGCCATTTTTTGGATTTGAATTCATGAAGAAGAGGTGTGGAAAGATCCATGAGATCTATATAATGACTCAAAATAATTTTTACATTTCAAAAGTGATGATTTCATGCAATACATATACTCTTTGATCATTTCTCCATGCCATATCAATTCTATACTCCTTCTTCTTTAGACTCACTCATCTTGCAAAGGCTTCTGATCTCTCTATAAACCTCTGAATTGAGTAAATGAGCACTCATTAGGAAGGTAACTCATTCTAGTTTATGCGTAAAACTCTGCAAGTCATTTGATTCCTAGATGCAAAGAAATCACAACTTGAAGGTCTTGAGTTGATTTTTTGCATAGTCTTGAAGAATTTGGATGAGATCTAGTCGCTCTTAAACTTATAGCTCCTTCATTACTTGATGAAAATTAGGGATTTTATGCATTATAGAAATCCAACCCTATGTACAAAATTCCCCTAAGAGGAATGTTTTCAATAGTAACTTTCCTAGCTACTTTGAGTGTTTCACCTCATAGTTCCATCCAAATTTAGGTTTTTGTGAGCTAGTCAAGCTGTAAGTTATTTTTTTGCATCAACTTGTTCTTGTTGATGGTCCAAAGTACCTATTGGCATTTATTGCACTAAACACAAGCCTAAAAGTTCTATTCTACATATCCAAAGAGCTATGGCAAGTCTTATGTTGGTTTACTAGACTACCTTCACCACTTGACAACTCTACTTCCAAGCTTCTCAAAAAATCTCCAACTTCTTTGAGCAGTATCAGAGAAAGTTCAAGATGGGAGATGGATTCTTTTAATGATTGAGAAGCTTTATAGACACAATTATGTTTCTTGGAAAATCCAAATGGAGGCTTATTTACAAGGAAGACATCTATATGGGATTGTATCACATGATGAAGCAATGCCTATTTCAAGATCCAAATGAGAATGCACTCAAGAGGAAAGAGATAAGCTCACACTTTGGTGTTCAAGGGATGCTCAAGCAAGTTGATACACACTAATCTCTATCTCAAATTTTCTATCACCACATATTACAAGATGCAAGACATGTCAAGAGACTAGGGATTCCCTAAAGACTTATTTTCTCTACTACTATCAAAGCAAGAAAGAATAATCTTTGGAATGTATTCAATGAGATGAAGAAGACTCCCAAAAAAACCATCAGAGTTTGTTACAAAGGTCTAGGATGTTGCTTGTCAATTCACATCCATTGATGAACTTCATTGATGAGCTAATTGAAGAAGATCATCACCATGCATATATTAAATAGGATAAGAGGTCACAAGCAATGGCAATCTTTCACCATAGCCTATGACCTCATCATGGATGTGCAAACTCCATAATTCAACATATTTCTTGGACAACTCGTCAATCAAGCATCCAAAAATATCATAAATTAAGGTAACTCCTATCGTGGTAATTCAACTATTGCTCTATATGCAGATAAAAAGGACAAGAAGCCAAAAATCAAGGTAGGGTTAGAGGAAGAAAAGGAAACTTCCCAAGCCAACTTTGCAAGAAAGAATGTGTTATCAAGATCTTAATTCATGTGAAGCCAAAGGATAAGGGTACTGAAAACACACAAAAGGACAGGAAGCTAAAAATCAAGAAAGAGTTAGAGGAAGAAGGGGAAACTTCACGAGCCATCTTTGCAAGAAAGAGCGTGTTACTGGGACACTGTTTCGAAGGGCCATAGAGTGCATGTATTTATAGGATATGCCATTATGTCAAAAATAGTGATTACAATGAGGGTGACTTCAAAAAGCAAGCATGAAAGTAGAATTTGATCTCTTTTATGGAGAGCCTTTGCTTTTATTAATGTAAATTATGATCTACAGTGATCTTTATCCTAACCACTATTTGTACTACTTTTTCCAGAAAGAGCCCTCTATGTGGGTTTATTTACAAACTATATAAAATATAAATCCTATTATTGGCGTCCGGACATATTTGAAATGGCCATGCCCTTTCACAACTTTAATACCCTCACAAACCTTCAGATCCTATATAACATGGGAATGGAAATCTTTTTACCATAAAAAGTTTTAAAAGGTGCAAATCTAGTAGTTGTATGTGATGTGTTATTGTAAGAAAACTAAAGCAATGGTAACTCATCATCCTAGTTAGTGTGAGTATCTAATGAATAACACTACAATAAATCAAAAATATTGTTGTTCGTAGCCTCCCCTTTCCCTTTACTTTGTGGATGAAATGCAGAGATACAGTCTATTTTAGTACAGAAATGTTGAAATAAAGCAACCCAACAATGATTGTAGAAATGAACGTCATGATCAGATAACACTGCTTTAGGAGAACCACGATGTAGAAAAATGTATTTAATGAATAATTTGGAAGCTTGGGGAGCCAACAAAGTTTTTCTTCAAGTAATGAAATATGCATATTTACTAGAACTGTAAAGTATCATCCAAACTATATTGTATTGTGATGAAGTGATAGGAAGACCAGTGATAAAATCCATAGATATTTGCTCCACATGGTTCATTCAGAATGGGAAGTGGCATTAATAAGCCAAATGCTTTACCGTGATGACATTTTACATGTTGACGTACAATACATTGAGAAACATACTATGTGTTATATTTTTTGATGTGGCCTGAAAAGAAGAAGTCTTTGCAATTAGAAGTGGTGCTCTATATCCTCTATGTCCCATGTAAGATGGTACATACATTTATTTTATTAGAAAATCTTTAAAATCTTGTGTAATGTATAATCTATGTTGAAAAGTAAACCCTGATGAAATATATAATTTTCATGAGTCAAAGGTGCACAATTGTTGAATTCATGACATGTATATGAGAGATACAAGTCAGATGCATAGGTGGAAATCATTTATTGAAAGAAATGTATTTGGATGGAAGAAATAGTATCCAAAACAGCACAATATGAAGGAAAATGGCTAAGAGTATTGGCTATGACATTACCTTTCCCAGGTTGAGATTGAATCATTGGCTGCAAATTTTGGATGAATGAAGCCTATTTAAGATGTTGATTAGAGATCAAAGTCTGATTTAATAAATGCTTAATAGCATGTTGATTGGTCTTGATTGATACCTCAAATCCCATAAGGTAGTGTTTTGAAATGCATAGACCATGCACAACTGCTAATAATTCCTTATCATATGTACCATAATTCCTTTTTGAGGTCTTAAGATTCCTACTCTCAAATGCAATGGGATGATTTTTTTGCATTGAAATAGAACCTATTGTTAAGCCACTAGCCTTAGTAACAACATGAAATGGTTGCAAGAAAGAAGGTAATTGTAAAACAAGTGCATGTGAAATGCATGTTTGCATTTTTCAAAGGACTTTAGTTGGGTAATAAGAAAATCAATAATAAGATAAGAGGCAATGCTAAATAAGAAAAAGTTTGATGCAAATTCCTATAAAAACTAGTCAATCCAAGAAAAGAATGTACATCCTTGAGTGATTGAGGTGTAATCCACAAATGCTCATTTTTTAGAGGGTACATTGGCAAATTATTTCCAGATTTTTGGTTTAGTCAACTATAGAGCGGTATATTTACTCCTTGATACACCTATTTGTTGGCGTTGGGACTCTTCTAGCTCTATTATCGTTCTATTCAGTTCTCTACCATCATGGCGTCAGAGGTCTCAGGCACATCTGGTGGATCAGGATCTAGTGCCAGTGTTTTGAGGAGGAGCTATAACTTGTAGGGCAAAGACCATTTTGAGATTCGAAAATTTCATGGCACAAAATTTGCTCTATGGAAGAATTAGATTAAAGATGTGTTGATTCAAAGGAGGCAATGGAAGCTAGTAAATTGGATTTCAAAGAAGCCTACTAACATGGATGAAGATGATTGGGATGAGTTAGATGAAATGGCCAGGTCTACCATTCACTTGCACCTGGCAGATAATGTTTACTTTACAATATTAGACTATAAAAATGCAGAGGACTTTGGAAGGAGTTATGGAATACATATGAAAAAGAGACGACATCAAATAAAGGTTATCTCATGAGAAAATTATATGACCTTCGTATGAAGGACACAGATAGTTTTGCTGCTTATCTGAATGAGTTTGATGCTATATTCTACCAGTTACAAGCCTAGAAAATGGATATGGATAATGAAATGAAAGCAATATTGTTGTTATGCACCTTGCCATGATCATGGGATACATTTTGCACAACTATTAGAAATAGTGCACCTCGTGGTAAACTCGTCTATGATAACATATGTGGAGCACTCTTGAGTGAGGAGATTCATAGAAAATCTATGGTTGGCACTCAGAGTGGAGATGCATATAATGTTCGTGATTCTTACCAAGGAAAGAATGAGCAACATGGCATTAGCAAGAACAAGGAAAAGAATGGTCAACAGAATAAGAGTAGAAGTAAATCAAGGAAGAGGGATATCAAATGCCATTATTGTCATAAGAAAGGACATATGAAGAAAGACCATTATGCATTAAAGAATGCTAAAGGTAAAGGACAGAATGTTGATGGGCATGTTAAACAGTTACCTGCACCATGTACTTGGACTGTGAAGATTGAAGAAACTAATTGTATTTTTGATGATGCTGATGTGTGGACACTTGATAGTACTATGCCAACTGAGGCTCTTATGGTTGATTCTCTTTCCCACACTTGGCTGCCAGATTTTGGTGCTTCTTTCCATGTGACACCACACAAAGAATGGTTCTCTAATTATGCAGCAAAGTCTCTTGGTACCGTGAGACTTGGTGACTCTTACTAGTGTGATGTTGTGGGGATTGGAGATGTGGTTGTGTAGTTCATTGATGGTTCAACATTTACTATGCATAATGTACACCATGTACCTAAGTTATCACGCAGTTTTACGTCAGTTGGTCAACTTGATGACCTTAGTTAGGAGGTGGTCTTCTATGCTCTGTCCTTTCGTATATCAAAGGGCAATATGGTTATTGCAAAAGGAAGCAAAGTTGGCTCACTTTATCCTTTATTTGTATCATAGAAAGAACACTTGTTCGTTGTTACTGAAAAACCTATGGCTTGTATTTGGCATCGTCGTTTGGGCCATATATCTCGTAGTGGAATGGAAAATCTTTCTCGTTCTGGCTACATACCTGTGTTATCTTTCTCTGATTTGCATTTTCTGAGCATTTTCAATATGGAAAGAAAACCAGAAATGTGCATAGAATGCACATTGACTCTTCAATTCAGCCTTTAGCCCTCATTCATACAGATGTGTGTGGTCCTATGCCCACTAGGTCCTTAGGTGGTTCTCTTTACTTTGTCCCTTTCATAGATGAAGCTACTAGAAAATTTTGGGTATATCCTATCAAATCTAAGGGTGAGGTATTCCCTACTCTCGGAAAATGGCTTGCTTCAGTTGAGACTGAAAAAGGAACTAAGCTTAAGGCTTTATGTTCAGATAATGGGGGCAAGTATACCTCACATGAATTCAACCTTTTCAACCTGTCTAGAGGGATTCGTAGGGAGTTTACATCTTAATTTACACCAGCACAAAATGGTGTAGCTGAGAGGATGAATAGAACTAGTGAAGATAGAGTAGTCTCTATGTTGCATCATGCAAACCTCTCACAAGGTTTTTGGGCAGAAATAGCATTGAATGTAGTTCATGTGATTAACCTTTCACCTAGTACTGCCAAAGGGCTGAAAGTGGCACAAGAGTTATGGACAGGGAAGCCACCATATTATGATCATCTTCGCATTTTTGGGTGTGAAGCATATGATCATATACCCAAGAATCTTAGACAAAAGTTCGACCATAAGTCAAAGAAATTCATTTTTCTTGGATATGATCAAGAAGAACAATTTGGATATCGCTTATGGGATCCTAAAACATGGTTAGTGATCAAAAGTAGTGATGTCATTTTCAATGAGTCTAAGATGCATAAACAACCCATTTAGGAGGTTGAAATGAGAAGCATGGTGTTTGAGGATAATAGTCCTCCGGTTAGCATGCATAAAAATGTTGCACATAGGGATGTTCAAGAGAATGTCCATTCAAATCAGTCTGCACATATTCTTGGTCTACAACCATTGAGACGTTCTGCACATGTCTCACATCCACCTGATAGATATGTTCTAGGTTTAGATTTTGTTATGCTAATAGATCCCGGTGAGCCTTCTTGCTACAAAGAGGCTATGCAGATAGAGGATCATGTCAAGTGGGAGCGTGCCATGAAGAGTGAGCTCGATTCTATTCACAAGGATGGTACTTGGGATTTAGTACCTTTGCCAAATGGCAGGAAAGCTTTATCATGTAAATGGGTATATAAGTAAATTCACATCAGATAGTGTTTCTCCAAAATATAAAGCATGACTTGTTGCAAAGGGTTTTAGGAAACAACATGGTGTTGATTTTGAGGAAATGTTCTCTCTAGTGATCAAGATGACTACTTTGCGCATGTTGCTTGGATCCATTGCAATGGAGGACCTAGAGCTAGTCCACAAATGGATGCAAAAATTGCTTTCTTGCATGGACATTTTACAGATGAGATCTATATGCAACAACCAGAGGGTTATCTAGCTTCTGGCAAGGAAAGTCTACTTTGTAAGCTCAAGAAGAGCTTGTATGGACTTAAACAGTCTCCTAGACAATGGTACCAAAAGTTTGGTGCTTTTATGAATCCCAAGGCTATTCTCAAAGCAATGAGGATCATTGTCTCTACACAAAGAGATGCTCAGATGGTAGCTTGATATGCTTGATACTTTATGTTTATGATATGTTGATTGCTGGGAAGTCCTTCTATGACTTGTCAATTCTCAAAAGCAAGTTGAGTCTGACATTTGATATGAAGGATTTGGGGGATGCCAAACATATTCTTGGCATGCACATTACTCATGATAGGAGTAAAAGATGCATATACTTGTCTCAAAGTGAGTACATATCCAAAGTACTTCAGAGGTTCAATATGCAGAGTGGAAAAGCATTGAGTACACCTTTACCCACATATGTGAAATTAAGCAAGGATGATTGCCCCAAATCAGATGAGGAAAAGGAATTCATGACTAAAATTCCCTATCAGTCTACCGTTGGTAGTCTCATGTATGCTATGGTAGCTACGAGACCAGACATTGCATTTGTAGTGGGAATTGTGAGCAGATATATGTCTCATCCCCGCAAGAAACATTGGGAAGGTGTTGACATGATTTTGAGATATCTGAGTGGCACTAAGGAAAAGTGTCTATGCTTAGGTAGAGGGAAAGCATCCATTATTGGTTACACAGATTCTAACTATGTTGGTTGTGTGGACAATCGTAAGTCTACATCAGGGTACATTTTTCATTTTGTTGGAGGTGCTATCTCTTGGAGATCTCATCTTCAAGAATGTACAGATGTTTCCCCCATAGAAGCAAAGTATGTTGTAGCAAGTGAGGCATGTAAAGAAGCATTGTGGCTTTCTTGTCTTGCTTGAGATATGGGTTTACCTCAGCATGTACCTCGTTTGCTTAGTGACAATCAGAGTGCCATTGCTTTGGGTAAGAATCCGTTCTATCATGCAAAGACCAAGCACATTGAGGTGAGGTATCATTTCATTAGAGATTTCTTAGCCACTGAACACATTATTCTTGAGAAGGTTCACACTCAAGATAATGTTGTAGATGCTTTGACTAAAGCTCTACCACAGGATAGCTTTCAAAACTACTGTCACTTGATGGGGGTTACTGGATTCATGATCTTACACACTCACTTGTATATGTGTAACATGCCCATCAGATGGGAGGTATAGTTTGTATATTTACACTCAGGTATTGTTTATCATTCTTTATTTTTCTCCCATAGTTACTTTGGCCATATTGGCCTTTAGAGGGAGATTGTTACTGTTAGTGTCCATGTGAAAGGGCAAATGGCCATTGGACACTTCTTTGTATATGTTCTTTAATAAAACATATAGTGGTCTCATGAGCCACAGACTGTAAGTTCAACTGCATTTGTAAGACTTAAGAAAGTCTGTCTTCATGCTCCTTGTGTACTATATGTTTTGCGTATTTAGCAATCTCTCTCCGGAGTACCCTGTGCAGCCTTAAGAGCTCGGATTTCTACTCCGAGGATATCAGTGTGGAGCTTGAAGAAGGAGAGTGCACTGTGGTACATAGCCATCAAATTACTTCACCATCATCACCCTTCCTTGCATATAGTGAATGATCTGCACTCCACATAGAAAACCCAATGGTGGTTAAGTAATCAACAATCCTTGCATGCCATGCACGAGGAGCTTGCTTCAGCTGATACAAAGTCTTTTGCAACCTCAAAAGTATTCGGGATGCTTTGAATCTTCATATCCTTGTGGCTGGTCTATGTATACTTCTTCGTGTAACTCACCATGTAAGAAAGCATTCTTCACATCCATCTAATGCAAAGTCCATCCTTTTGTTGTAGCTAATGCAACAAGTGTTCTTATAGTAGAGATTTTAGCTATAGGGATGAATGTTGCCTCATAATCAATGCCATATGTCTGTCTATATCCTTTTGCTGTGAATCATGCTTTCTACTTGCTTATGCTACAATCAACATTGTGCTTTACCTTGTAGACCCACTTGCAGCCTATGGGTTTCTTTCCTTGTGACAATGGAACCATCTTCCATGTTTCGTTTCCATAAACTACAACCATCTCCTCGTCCATAGCTTTTTCCCAATCTGCATTTCTAATTGCATCTTCAAAACAAGAAGGTACAACATCGTTTATTACCTTTGTCATGTAGGCACAATGACGAGCCATGTAACTATCATATGTTAATCGTTGTACAGAATTCTGCATCCTCCCAGATCTTCTTGGTCTTGGGTCTTTTTTCATTGTATCATTTGCATGCACCTTTTGAACTCCTGTAATCTTCATAGAGGGCATTGCAAGTTCCTCATCAAGACTCTATTCTGAACCACTTGAATCTCCATCAACGTCTTCAAAACCTGCACATGTTTTATGACCAGCAGATAACTTTTCTTTACCTTTCTTGGATATATTTGATGAATTTGCTGGACTGAAATTTCCACGCAATCTTCCACTCCATGGATTTGAGCTGGAACTTTTACTTGGTGATGCATCCGATCCACTCAAGACTTGAGATTCTACACTTGATTTTTCAGCATTTTTGTTATCATTTGGTTCAAGGTTCAGTCCTTCTTTGGCATCATCATAGAATCTTGACATTTGATCAAATACCACATCTCTACTCACCTTTACCTCTCGTGTGAGTGGGTTATAACATTTATATCCCTTTTGCTCAATAGAGTATCCAATGAAGACACATGTTTTTTCTTTTGGATCAAGCTTCATCCTTAACTCATCTGGAATATGTGTATATGAAATACAACCAAAAACCTTCATATGTGATAAGTTTGGCTTTTTACCTGTGAACTTTTCTTCAGGTGTAATTTGATGTACAGTAGTAGTTGGAGTTCTGTTCATAATGTATACAGCCGTATGCACAACATCTACCCAATAACAATGAGGCATATTCTTCTCAGCCATCAAGGCTCTTGCTATTTGTGCAATATGTCTATTTTTGCATTGAACAACACCATTATGTTGTGGTGTGTACCTGCATGAAAACTGCCATCATATTCCATGACTTTTAAGACAGTTGCTGAACTCATTTGACATATATTCACATCCTCCATCAGACCTTATTGTCTGAATATACTTCCCTGTCTGCTTTTCCACCATAGCTTTAAAATTCTGAAAGTGAGTGAACACCTCACTCTTCTCTTTCATGAAATATACCCACATTTTTCGTGTATGATCATCAATGAAAGTAATATAAAACCTACAACCGCCCATAGATGTGGTCTTTGCAGGGCCCCAAACATTTGTATGTACTATTTTTGGCACATTCTCACTAACATGCTTGTCATGTGGAAATGATGATCTTGACTATTTACCAAATTGACATGCTGCAGATACCTTTTGCATCTCTTCAACCTTGAAATTTGGTAGTCCATGGATAATCTCCTTTGATTGCATCAATTTGAGCCTTTGCAAGTTTGCATGTCTAATCTATTTGTGCCACATCTCTATATCAGCAATAACTCCTACATCTTTTGCAAACATGGCTACATTCATTTTAGGAATTTTCACATTTAACGTGAACATCCTACCCACTTTGTTTCCTTTGGCAATCAATCTTCCATCCCATTTGTATTCTTCTACATATAACCCATCACCATTGAACCTGACTTGTAATCCCTAGTCAACCATGTCTCCAACAGAAACCAGATTCTTTGTTATATTTGGAGTTACACATCAGCAAGGTGTTTTACCTTCACATCCTCCATAGATAGTGCTATATTTCTTGTATGCTCGATAGGGTGTGATGTGTCATCATCTGCTTCAACATATCTAGGAACTAGAAATTTTTGCAAAGTACTAAACCATTCTGCATGACTAGTCATGTGACTTGAAGCACCTGAATTGACATACCAGACATTATCATTTGATTTTGAAACACTAGCAGACATCGTATTCATCATGTGATATATGAACCATGAATAGCTTCTCATAATCATCTGCACTTGTGGATGCATAGTTGTTTTGCTGCCTTTAGTTAGTTTGATTCTTCAACCTGCAATCACGTTTAATGTCTCCAGCTTTACTATAATTCTAACATCCTTTAATGTCATTACCTGAATCATTTCTTTGAAAATTTCTCTGACCTCTTTGGCTCCCCCTGCCTCGAAATTGTCCTCTTCCTCCTGCATGATTCTATTGTTGGCCTTGTTCTTGGTTATTATTTCCTCTTTCACTTTTGAAACCTCTACCTCTGCCTCTTCCTCTGCGACTCAGAGTAGAATACCTGCTCACAACTATACTTTTCTTGGGAGTTTGAATCCTCACCAAGGTTCGTTTTTTTCAATAATCAGCATAGACACGAGATTAGAAAAATTCAAAATATTTTCCCTCGTCTATATAGAAGTTTTGAACTGCTTATATGCAGCTCCTAAACCACGAAGTCAGACTTCCACCTTATTATCATCATCATCTACATTCACACCAATAGATGCAAGTGACTCACACATGCTTTCGATTTTCAAGGTGTAGTCACTTACCGACATTGTCTTCTTTTCCAATGTATGCAGCTCGTTCTTGAGTTGCAATTTTCGTGCCTTTGTATTGGTCTCATACAAAGTGACCAGATTGTTCCAAGCCTCTTTCAGAGTCTTGTCATCTTGTATGTGTCCAATCATGATATTCTATATGCTAACAAATAACCAATACATTACCTTTCGTGCTCCTTGATTCCATTCCTCATATGCTCTTAACTGGTTTGCAGTTCAATTTCTTTCTGGTAACTATGAAGCATTTTCGTTGTCTCATTCGATGTACTTCTAGTATCCTTTTCCCATCAAGAAATTTATCATTCTAAACCTCCAAGCATGGAAGTTGTTCTTGTCCAGCTTATCACTCATAAGCTAACTCATTCCATCTATGTTTGCCATTTCTGCAACAATTCATAACACTGCAAAACACTACAAGCAGCACTTCTCCTTGAACACTATCGCACTATGACATGACAGTTCGATCTCATAAAAACACGATTTTCGTGTATCAACAATACACATAATCTCTTGAAATTATGGATATGGAATATATGAGTGTTGTGGAACACGATGCAAGTTATAATTTCTAAAACTAACCTAGTCTTTTTGTGGGCCCCATCTTATAGGCTAGAAATGGAGGTCGAGATGGATCTAAAACTTCGAGGTCTTCTACTTCATGCCAATTTTCGTAGAAATTTGAGGTTGTTTGTGAATTGCACTTTCTCCATACCTTCTTGGGTGCTCTTCACCATCTGCCTTGTCCACGAGCTCTCTACAGCCACACTGGCTCTGATACCATGTCACGAGGAAGGAGATAAGGAAGAGAGCTCACACGCACACTGTAGAGGAGGTACTGGGGTATCCGCTTTTAACAAAAGAAGATTAAACACGTCCAGTACGTCGCCTACTCAAGGGGGGTTCTCTTTAGGGAAGTATACCCTTTAACATTTTTGTGAGCAGGTCGACAACAAGAATTGTACAGAATGGTAAATACTTCAGAAAATATGGACTACCAATGACCAAGGAAGACCATACACTTCTTGATTCAAACCGATTACAAGGTTGGGCAGAGTGGTGCTCAAAAGTGCAAGCTTAGGGCTCACAAGCCCCCTTAGAAGTGTTAACTTCAATACAACAGATCAGCATAGGGGTAATATGCGGGCTAACTCAGAACAATACAAATGGTAAGATCTTCTCGAGAGAATAGAACACAATCAACCACACTGACTCACGGAAAAGAAGAAGAATCCAAGCTACTCTTTTACACTATGCTGCTCATAGCCCTTCACTGAGAAGACTCCCATCTGTATACACAACAGAGTAGCTCCCACAGTAGACTTGAAACCACCAAGTGCAAGAGAGGTCTTCTGCACAAACTCGTACATGTACTCCAGTGTGTTGTAACCCAAATGAGCACAAATCCTTTGATTTTATAGGCCCCAATAGGCCAAGGGAGCCTTGCCGAATCTTCACGTCCACTGAACATGCGCCGGTTGAATGCCCAAAATTGAAGGGTAGGTCAAATATTCCACTTGATTTGAATTGGATCCCCAAAGATAGGTAGTCGCCGTGAATGGTTGGCAGCCACTTTTACTCTTGACAATACACTTTTACCATTGCACCTGCCATCTTTGTCTTGAGCCTTCCACTGCCCGCATGATGTGCGAGACCCAATCTTGCTTTTGATTCATTGTACTTCTGGACCCATGTTCATCCTGAGAAAAGCTCCTTCATGATTGGCTTAGATGTCATTTTCTTCTATGCTCTGCATGCTCCTCACAGCCAAGTGTCTTCTGACAGGTGTGTGCATGTATGAATATGTGTGTGTAGGTGTATGTGGGCCTATATGTGGGGTGAGAGGGTATGTGTGTGGGGATGCATGTATGTGTTGGTGTGTGTGTGATGGGTGGGTGTGCATGTGTATGGGTGTGAGAGTGTGTGTGTTTATGTGCGTGGTTGTGCGTGAGTGTGTGTGTATGTGTGTGAGTAGATGTGTATGTATATGAGTGTGTGCGTGTGTGTGTCGATGTATGTGGGAGTGTGTGTAAGGATGTGCAGGTGTGGGGGCGTGTGAATGTGCCGGTGTGTGAGTGTGCCGGTGTGTGTGGAAGGGTGGTGTGAGGGAGATAGAGAGTGAGGGGGGTGCGACGGGTGGGTTGTGAGGTGTGAGGGGAGATGTGAGGGAAGATGTGAGGAGTAGAGGCGGAGGGGGTGGGGGGATTGGTGGGGTGAGGGGGGGGGTTTGAGCGGAGGGCGGAGTGGGGATAGAGGCGGAGGGGGTGGGGGAATCCGGAGGGCGGAGTGGGGGGAATGCGGAGGGCGGAGTGGGGGGTAGGGGGGGCGGAGGCGGGTGCTAGTGGAGAAAGGGGGGGGGTTTAGTGGAGGAGGGGGGTGGCTAGTGGAGGAGGGGGGGTGGCTAGGCGGAGGCGTGCGGGGTGAGGGGGCGGAGGCGGGGTGAGGGGGCGGAGGCGGGTGCGGGTGGCGGAAGGTGGGCGGAGGCGGGTGGCTAGTGGAGGAAGGGGGAGGAAGGGGGGGGCTAGTGGAGGAGGGGGGGGGGGGGGTGGCTAGGCGGAGGCGTGCTGGGTGAGGGGGCGGAGGCGGGGTGAGGGGGCGGAGGCGGGTGCGGGTGGCGGAAGGGGGGCGGAGGCGGGTGGCTAGTGGAGGAAGGGGGAGGAAGGGGGGGGCTAGTGGAGGAGGGGGGTGGCTAGGCGGAGGGGTGCGGGGTGAGGGGGCGGAGGCGTGCGGGGTGAGGGGGCGGAGGCGGGTGCGGGTGGCGGAAGGGGGGCGGAGGCGGGTGGCTAGTGGAGGAAGGGGGGGGCTAGTGGAGGAGGGGGGTGGCTAGGTGGAGGGCGGAGGATAGGGGAGGGCGGAGGGTAGGGCGGAGGGTAGGGCGGAGGGTAGGGCAGAGGGTAGGGCGGAGGGTAGGGCGGAGGGTAGGGCGGGTGGCGGGGGGAATTGGCGGATGGCGGGGGTGGGAGAGGATAGGCGGGTGGCGGGGGTAGGAGAGGATAGGCGGGCGGGGAAGGAGAGAGAAAGGAGGGGGAAGAGAGAGGGGAAGGGAGAGAGGGAGGAGGGGGGAGAGAGAGGAGAGGAGAGAGAGAGGAGGAAAGAGAGAGAGAGAGAGAAAAATTGGGAGAGAGAGAAAGGGGAAGAGAGAGAAGGGTTCATCCGCGGGAACGAGAGAGAAATAGAGAGAGAGTGAGAGAAGAAAGAGAGAGGGAAGGAGATAGAGAGGGAGAGAGAGAGAGGGGGAGAGAGAGATGAAGAGAGAAAGAGAGAGAGAGAGAGAGAGAGAGAGAGAGAGAGAGAGAGAGAGAGAGAGAGAGAGAGAGAGAGAGAGAGAGAGAGAGAGAGAGCGAGAAAGAAGAGAGAGAGACGGGACGGGAAAGCGGAGAGAGAGAGGGAGCGAGAAAGAGATAGAGAGAGAAAGGGAAATAGATGGGAAAGTGAGAGGCCGAGAGATAAAACAAATCAACTGAAATGAAAGCAACCATCCGCCCGGAACACCATTATGTCCATGAAATGGAATGGACTATTCCCTGAAGCTTCATCCCAAGGCATCTGAGAGTTTCCGACCTCTACAGACCCCCACATCAAGCTTTTGCACCGTCTCGGTGCAATTTCTTCCTTATTCTGCTTATTTCAAGAGATCTAGTTAATTACTGAAAAAACATGATATGTACAAAGGGTGTAATGCTTCCATTTTGACCTAGTTCAGATACTTCTTCACCCGGGAGATGTTGACAAGGGGCATCCTTTTACCTTGCAGATCTTCCAGATGCACTGCACCATGTGGCAATACCTTGATAACCTTATATGGTCCTGTCCATTTGGGTGCCAATTAAGTTGGAATTGGTGGAATTTGATGCACTAAAACCATGGAGCCTTCTTGAACTTCGTTGGATCTCAGAAACCTGTCATGCAATCTCTTGCGCTCTTCTTGTGTCACCAGAAGTTTTTGCATTGCTCCTTCTCTGTATTCTTCTAATGCCACCAATCTCTGAATGGGGGGTTCAATTCCAATGGTTTTGATTCCTAGTTCCTTTTTGATAATGAACTCAAATGGTGCCAATGCCTCTTTCCCATATACTAACCGAAACGGAGTCTCGCCTGTGGTTCCCCTCTTTGTGGTTCTGAAAGCCCAAATTGCACCAATTAGTGCTAGTGGCCAAGAGCTTTGATGATCGAAAGATAATTTGCGAAGCAGTCCAATCAAAATCTTATTGGAACTCTCTACTTGGCCATTTGCCCTGGGGTAGTAGGCACAAGATTTTTTATGGAAGATTTTGTACCTGTCAAATATAAACTGGAGCAACTGATTTACAAAATGTGTGCCCCTATCACTAGTAATTTCCAGTGGGCAACCAAATCTTGAGAAAATACGTTTATACATAAATTTAGCTACTGTTAAAGTCGTGCAGTCCACAATAGCTTTAGCCTCTATCCATTTAGTGGCATAGCATGTAGCCATCAAAATATACTTTTTACCTCCAGGTTGCCCAGTCGGGCTAATTGGCCTTATGAAATCAAGACCCCATCGTTCAAATGGGAGCCATCCTGTAGATATGACCAATGGTTGGAAATTCAATCTGGTTGGCGCGGGAGCACACCTCTGGCAGATGTGGCATCCTTTAGAAAACTTGATTGCATCCTTGAAAATATGAGGCCACCATAAACCTTTGTGGATGATTCTATGAGCCAATTCTTCCCCCTTTAGATGTCCTTCACTGTGTACAGCCTCCAGCAGAAGATTTACCTCCTCTGGATAGACACATCTTCTCAATATATCATCTTGACAATATTTATATAAATTCCCATTTATAAGAGAATATGCTTTGGTTTTCAGGAGCAATCTTCTCTTTTCTACAGGTGTCAAGTGCTCTGGGATCTTTCCAGTAGTCAGAACATAGAGAATTTCATCATACCAACCAGTCCGAACTGCTACTAGAAAAAGATTGCTATCCACCAATTCATCATTAATACCTGTTGCCTTTTCGCTCATTGCCGACCTGGACAATTGATCTGCCATGTAGTGCTCTTTCCCTGGCTTAATATGAATACCGAAATCAAATTCTTGGAATAACAATAGCCATCGCCAAACCCTTCTAGCTACTCTGGGCTTGTTAATCAGGTACTTCAAAGGCTGATGATCAGTTATGACAATAAAATGCACACCTAAGAGGTAATGCCAAAATTTTTGAAGAGCGAACACGATGGCCAAACCTTCCCTTTCGGTAGTGCTGTAGTTTCTTTCTGCTGTGGTAAGCAATATGCTAGCATAGACAATAGGTTGGTCTACCTTATGTGATGATGGTTGAGCCAAGACTGCTCCAACTGCATGAAGACTGGCATCTGTATGTACATGGAACTCTAATGACCAATTAGGAACAGTTAAAAGTGGGGCAGTACATAGTCTTAACTTTAATTCGCAAAATGCTTTCTCAGCTTCAGGAGTCCATGAGAAAGGGACGTTCTTACTTATAAGCCTGGATAAAGGCTTAGCTATTTCCGAATACATTCTGATAAATCGTCTATGATATCCTGCATGGCCCAAGAAACTTTGCACTTCCTTTGGGCTTTGTGGAATTGGCATGGAAAGGATAGCAATGATCTTTGCCGGATCAACCGTTATCCCTTCAACTGATACTATGTGGCCTAGGAGAGTGCCTTTGGTCACCAAAAAATGACATTTAGCAGGATTCAACTTCAACCCTGTTTTGAGACACTGCTCAAAGATTTCCTTTAGATTATCCAAATGATTATTGAAATCTTGAACTATTGCCCTCTTGTCTGTTCCGGAAAATACTGAAAAATCATCCATAAAAATGCGCAGAAATGAGGTTAACCATTTCCCTAGTATGAGATACATAGTCCTATTGAAGGATGCTGGTGCATTCTCCAAGCCAAAGGCCATACGGGTATAAACATATGTGCCCCATGGAGTAACAAAAGCCGTCTTGTCTCTATCTTCAGGATGAATGGCTATCTGATTGTAGCCGCTGAACCCATCAAGAAAACTGTATAGAGAGTGTCCAGCTACTTCTTCAAGCACCTGCTCTGTGAATGGCTGAGGAAAGCCATCTTGAATAGTTACCTTATTCAAGGCACGAAAATCAACGCATACTCTTATTTTGCCGTTTTTCTTTGGTACAATGACCATGGAAGAAAGCCACCGTGAGTGTTCTACAGGAACAGTAATGCCTGCCTCTTCCAGTTTTGTTATTTCTAGCTTTACTGCTTCTGCATACTTTGGATTAAGTCGGTAAGGCCTACTTCTTGCAGGTGAAGCTCCTTCTACTAAGGGTATTCGGTGTAATCCAAGCTCCTCTGGTATCCCTGTTAGGTCTTTATAGGACCATGCAAAGACACTTTTATAGGCAAAAAGTAGGGAGGTTACCTTCTGCACTAAAGAGGGATAGTGCCATAACCAAGCAGCCAAGTGAACTATCTGAGGATTCTCTTCATCACCAAGATTTACTTCTTGAACAAACTTTTCAGAATTGGACTTACTTGAAAATTCATCCCCATTGTATGCAGGAGCAGAGTTCAATTTATGATCCACAATCTGTTCCTTGATCCATCCTAAAGGTATATTTGAGAATGGAAGTTCTTGAAGGTCACACTTAGCTTCCTCCGATGCAGGCACAACTTTGTCACTTTCTGGTCCTACAAGCATAAATTCATCTGATTCCTCATGTTTACCTGCCTTTTCCTTACATACCATTTTAGTGGCGCTAAGTGTTGAATTTTGATTATTTGACTCAATTAGAGATTTCTGTCCTTCAGGAGGTGCCTGCAAAAGATAAGCTTGACTTCCTTGCTTACTCTTTTCTATTTTGTTCAAGTGAAGAACATCAGTTTTTCCCTCTTCCCGTCCTCCTTGTGTTGCTTCTGCAAAATCTTCATTTACCTCATATATCTCCACTGTGCAGCATTCTGCACTTCCCATCATCCAACTTAATAAGGCATCATCTTCTGAAGGCATTACCTGAGTTTCCATTGCATACCCAGTAGCCTTGTTGATGTCTGATCCTTCTTCCAAATGTAACTGTAAATGATTGTTAGTACATGTGGAAATCCATAACTTGTTCTTTCCCCAATCCTGTAGAGCCTTTGCTTGCCTTAACCAAGGCCTTCCCAAGAGTAGAGGGTATGAGGTCTCTTGTGGTAGGGCTATAACGACAAAGTCTAAAACAAAATGACAACCCTGCACTATCATAAGTACCTTTTCGACAATGCCCAGTGGTGCAACCCGACGTTGATCTACTAATGTGACTGTGAAGGGTGCTGCCTTTGTGGGATTGAGCCTTAGTTTCTTCATAGTGAAATCAGGCATCAAATTGATGCCGGAACCTCCATCTATAATAACACCTGTGAGAGCTTCATCCTTGATAAAAACAGTTAATCTTGAGCTTTGATAATCAGCCAGGGGTGCAGGAGGAAAGTCCACCATAAAACCATCTATGCTAGGAGGTGGGCACAAGCATGCAGAATGTATAATTTTCAGCAGATCACTTCTTACTTTAGAATCCATCTTTATGAGTTGGTACAGACTAATCTTATGGTGAATACCTTTCAAGATTTCCTCAATGTTCACTTCTTGCGTGTCTTCAGGAGTATTTGTTGGTCGATCTTTTAGCAAATTGGTCACCCTCTCATAAGCCTCTTCCATGTCTTCTTGGTCCTTCCATCCCACCCTCTTTTCTGCATCTCTATCTTTGGGTCCTTGTTGTTCCTCCTTATGGGCTACTGCCGCTTGCCTGGCTCTAGTCATCATTGGCATAGATGAAGATGAAACAACATAAGATTGAGCGGTCATACCTTCTTCTTTTGGAGAGACTGATATCATGTGGATTGGAGTAGGACATCCTCTTGGGCAATCTTTTGTATAGTGATCCTTTGCCTCCGGACAATGTTGACAGGGAGGTGCATCTTCTGGAAGAGAACACCTATTCTGCATGTGGCCGTACTCACCACAACGGTAGCACATCAAAGGTCTATTGTATCTAGGCTTCGCAGGCCGATTCTCTTCTCTATTAGCTGTATGTGAGGTACTTGCATAATATGAATCCAAAGCTTGATGGTTACCTCGTTGTTGTGCTCCCTTGAGGTAGTAGCAGTCTCTAGCTTCGTGACCATCTTTGCCACAGAATTGACAACTGACCTTGTTAGGACAATTACCATTGGAATGTCCACTATTGCTACATATTGTACACCAAACCTGTCTTCGTATGTCCTGTGTGGTTCGCAAATCTTCGAGCTCACGACGAAGTTGAGCTACTTCATCAACAGTGTGAGGCGGGGGCAGCGACACAACCTTCTCTTCTTGGCGACTTCGCTGCATTCTTAAGGCTTCCAACTCCTTCCTGAGTTGCTCGATGGGATCCAAGTCTGATGCATAATTTGGTTGGGCCTCCCCTTCAAAATGTAATCTAGCCTCCTCAATGCGCGATGCAGTTGCAACAAAATCATCAAGTGTTGCATCCAATCTCAGAGATTCACAAAGATTCTGCTAAGATGACTTGGGCAGAGCTTTCTCTATCCATTTTTTTACTAAGAAATCACTTGGAGCATGTGGCAGACGTGAAACAAGTGCTTTTGTTCTAGTGTGAAGTTCGTGGAAAGATTCACCTGATCTCAATTTTAGGTTCTCCAGCTGATCTAGAGCTCTTTCAGAGGAGTTGCTTGGTCGGAATGTCTGCGAGAATGCCGTCTTCAGTGCCTCCCATGTAGTGAAGTGTCCATCTGCATATTGGCTGTACCATTTGTCTGCAAGGCCTTCCAATGTAGATGGGAAGAGTACCAACATTGCATCCTCTTGGTTCTGCAATCCTCGTCCACGGCATAATGAGATGAATCTCCTCACGTGGTCGTCCGCATCCTCATAAGCCAATCCCTTAAATGTAGGGAACTTGATGTTCAGCCTAGAGAGTAAATGAGAAAGTTCCTCCATGGGCACTGGTGCTTCTTCTGAAGTATCAGAGGAAAAATCCAACGTCCTCCTCAGTTTCTCTTTTGAAAGTGGGGTTGAAGCCAAATCGATGGACAAACTTAAGGGTAGAGGGGTACTAGCCAAAGGTAGAGCTGGCTTCTTGAGGCTCTTTTGTACACAAAGGGGCTCTCTGTCTACTCGAGTGCGGGTCATGTACCCACTCACATAATGCAAAAAATCAAGAAATTAATGCAATGACAATTATATAGTGCACACTAGATACCTCCCACAAAAATGCAAGGTCCCACCGGGCGTGCCAAACTGTAGAGGAGGTACTGGGGTATCCGCTTTTAACAAAAGAAGATTAAACACGTCCAGTACGTCGCCTACTCAAGGGGGGTTCTCTTTAGGGAAGTATAACCTTTAACATTTTTGTGAGCAGGTCGACAACAAGAATTGTACAGAATGGTAAATACTTCAGAAAATATGGACTACCAATGACCAAGGAAGACCATACACTTCTTGATTCGAACCGATTACAAGGTTGGGCAGAGTGGTGCTCAAAAGTGCAAGCTTAGGGCTCACAAGCCCCCTTAGAAGTGTTGACTTCAATACAACAGATCAGCACAAGTTTTAGGGATACAGTGGTTCGTGCGTACGTACAGAAGACCTCTCTTGCACTTGGTGGTTTCAAGTCTACTGTGGGAGCTACTCTGTTGTGTATACAGAGGGGAGGCTTCTCAGTGAAGGGCTATGAGCACCATAGTGTAAAAGAGTAGCTTGGATTCTTCTTCTTTTTCCGTGGGTCAGTGTGATTGATTGTGTTCTATTCTCTTGAGAAGATCTTACCACTTGGATTGTTCTGAGTTAGTCTGCATATCAGTGGTCTTTATGCGGATAGGAGAAACTTTTGTATTGGTGTGTTTACTATTCAGGTGATTTGTTAGCCCTAAGCTTGTGGCTTGTTAGACCTAAGTTTACACTTGTGAGCATCATCTATCAATTGCCCAACTTTGTAATCATCTGGTTTGAATCAGGCAGAGTACAGTCTTCATTTGTTATTGGTTGTCCATAATTGCTGAAGCATTTACCATTCTGTAAAATTCTCGTTGTCGGCCTGCTCACAGAAATGTTTAAGGGTATACTTCCCTAAAGAGAACCCCCCTTGAGTAGGTGACGTACTGGACGTGTTTAATCTTCATTCTCTACCTTTGTTAAAAGCGGATACCCTAGTACCTCCTCTACACCTACCCTCTGTATACACACTACAGAGTAGCTCCTACAATAGGCTTGAAACCACCAAGTGCAAGAGAGGACTTCTGCACGTATGCTCGAACCTCTATATCTCTAAAAATTGTACCCCAAATGAGCACAATCCATTGTTTTTATAGGCCCCAATAGGTCAAGAGGGCCTTGCCGATTCTTCACGTCTACTGATCACGCGCCGGTTGATCACCCAAAATTGGGGGGTAGGTCAAATATTCCACTTGATTTGAATTAGATCCACAAAAAAAGGTAGTCGTCGTGAATGCTTGGTGGCAATAGTATTTTCTCTGCTTCCAATTTTTACCATGCGCACTTTTTATCACACACCCTTTTGTAGCCAAAGTGAGATCTTTACTTTATGTTGCCGGTGATTTAAAAACACCCCTTGAGTGTGAGAAAGGGAGGGTAGCTTCACAAATCCTAGAGCCCCAAGAAATACTTTAATTTGAAAGGTCATCTCCAAAGCTGGCTTGAAGTACTCATTTGCATCCTCAGACTCATCAAGCTTGTGTTTGATGAATTGCTGAGCCAGGGAACTCAGACGGCCTAAATGGGGCACACTCCCATCTCCATCACGGTGCACTCTCTGTAGCAGAACCTTTACAACCTTTTGTCTTTGCTCCTTGAATCACGTCCAAACATGTCAAAGAGAGTTGGTCGAATAATCCCCACCTCAAGATCATCATTTCCCGTTTTACTTCCAAGAAATGTCCTCTTTAAGGCTCCATATCTGTCATCTCCTGAGATGGCTAGGACTGAAGAATTGCCTCCGGAGTTTTGCATTGTTCCTATGTGATTGTGTGATTGTGAGTGACTGTGTGTATGTGTTTGTGTGTGTGGGTGCGTGTGTGTGAATGTGTGTGTGTACGCGGGGTATGTGTGAATGTGAAAGTGTGAGTGTGGGTTTGTGGGTGTGTGTTTATGGGTGTGTGTTTGTAACTATGAGAGTGTGTGTTTGTGATTATGAAGGTGTGTGTGTGGTTGCATATGTGTGTATCTGTGTGTGTGTATGTGGTTATGTGTGTGGAGATGGGTATGCCGGTGTTAAGTGTGTGTGTGTGCGCATACGCGAGGGTGTAGCATGCGGGGGGGGGTTTAGTGGGGGTGAGCGGGTTGTGAAGGGCGGGGGGTGGCAGGTGGGTAGCTAGGTGGGGGGGCTGTGGGGGGCGGGTGAGGGGGCTGCGGGGGGCGGTTGGGGCTACGGAGGGCGGGTGAGGAGGCTGCGGGGGGCGGGTGAGGGGGGCTGCGGAGGGCGGGTGAGGGAGGGGCTGCGGAGGGCGGGTGAGGAGGCTGCGGGGGGCGGGTGAAGGGGGCTGCGGAGGGCAGGTGAGGGGGGCTGCGGAGGGCGGGTGAGGAGGCTGCAGGGGGCGGGTGGGGCTGCGGAGGGCGGGTGGGGCTGCGGGGGGCGGGTGAGGAGGCTGCGGGGGGCGGGTGAGGGGGGCTGCGGAGGGCGGGTGAGGAGGCTGCGGGGGGCGGGTGAGGGGGGCTACGGAGGGCGGGTGAGGGGGGCTGCGGAGGGCGGGTGAGGAGGCTGCGGGGGGCGGGTGAGGGGGGCTGCGGAGGGCGGGTGAGGGGGGCTGCGGAGGGCTGGTGAGGGGGGCTGCGGGGGGCAGGTGAGGGGGGTTGCGGAGGGCGGGTGAGGGGGGCTGCGGAGGGCGGGTGAGGGGGGCTGCGGAGGGCGGGTGAGGAGGCTGCGGGGGGCGGGTGGGGCTGCGGAGGGCGGGTGAGGAGGCTGCGGGGGGCGGGTGAGGAGGGCGGGTGAGGAGAGAGAGAGAGAGAGAGAGAGAGAGAGAGAGAGAGAGAGAGAGAGAGAGAGAGAGAGAGAGAGAGAGAGAGAGAGAGAGAGAGAGAGAGAGAGAGAGAGAGAGAGAGAGAGAGAGAGAGAGAGAGAGAGAGAGAGAGAGAGATAAAAGGAGGGCACGCGGGGGAGGAGTGAGAAAAGAGAGAGAGATAGAGAAAGAAAAAGGGAGAGAGGGAGAGAGAGGAAGAGAAAGAGAAAGAGAGGGAAATAGAGAGAGAGGGGGAAATCAAAAGAGAAGAGAGAGAGAGAGAGAGAAATAGAGAAAAGGGGGGCACGCGGGGGAGGAGAGAGAAAAGAGAGAGAGAGACAGAGAGAGATAGAAGGAAAGAAAGAAGAAAGAAAGAAAGAGGGGATGGGAGAGAGAGAAAGAGAAATGGAGAGAAAGAAGGGGAAAAGAGGGGTGCTACAAAGAGAAAGAAGCTGAATCCAAGTCATTTAATTTCTTTAGTAACTTGGTTAAAGAACATGCAGAGCTCCGCAATCTTTACATGGAGAAGTGCAATTTGGTGTCCTTTGAATGTTTGGTTTGTCGAAGTGTTGACCCTGAAAAGAGCAAGACATTTCGGAATATTGAACCAGTTATCTCTAGAAGATTGCTGCAAGGTTGGGTGCGGTGCTGAGCTGAGGTGGTATGGGCCCTTGGAGGTGAAATAACAAAGGAGAACATACAGTGAATGCACAAAAAGGTTTGAGTTGCAAAACCTTCCAGCCAAAGGAATTCACAATGTCACACCCATTTAGAAATCAGTTTCCTGGTTCAAATTCGTGATACTCTCCTAAGTTATGGAAGCTCTTTAGTGTGAAAAGGTAAAAGTAAATTGTTAAAAGTGGAAGCAGGGAAAAGTTTTTTTTGCCACCAACCATTCACGGCGACTACCTATTTTGTGGATCCAACTCAAATCAAAGGAGTAATTGACCTACCCCTCCAATTTTGGGCATTCCACCGGCGCGTGATCAGTGGACGTGAAGATTCGGCAAGGCTCTCTTGGCCTATTGGGGCCTATAAAAACAATGGATTTGTGCTCATTGGGGGTACATTTTGAGAGTTACATTGACGCGTGTATACGTGCAGAAGTTCTCTCTTGCACTTGGTGGTTTCAAGCCTATTGTAGGAGCTACTCTGTAGTGTGGATACAGAGGGTAGGCTTCTCAGTGGAGGGCTATGAGCACTATAGTGTAAGAGAGTGCCTTAGATTTCTTTCTTTTCTCTGAGTCAGTATTGCTGTTAAGCTCTGTTCTCTTGAGCAATTTCTTCACCATTTGTATTGAGTTATGTTTATCTGCTTAGAGTGCCACGAAGCACTGAGCATTAGTTTTTGAGCATTTCCTTGACAAATCTTGTAATCATCTGAATCGAATCAAGAAGTGTATGGACTTCCTTGGTCAATTGTTGTTCGTATTTTCTGAAGTATGTACCACTCTGTGCAATCCGTGTTATCTACCTGCTCACAGAAATGTTAAAGGGTATACTTCCCTAAAGAGAACCCCCCTTGAGTAGGTGATGTACTGGACGTGTTTAGTTTTCATTCTCTACTTTTGTTAAAAGCGGATACCCCAGTACCTCCTCTACACCTTCTATCTTTACACCAAATCTCATAGCAATCTGATATCATGTGTGAAAAGCTAGTTCTCCATGCCTTCTCACTCTTCACTATCACACTTCTTGAAGAGCTCTCTACAACCACACTAGCTTTGATACCATGTCAAGAGAAAGGAGATAAGGAAGAGAGCTCTCACACATCCTCACTTAAAAAGAGAGGAGGCTAGGAAGAATTATCTTCTTCTTCTTGTTTTATTACATAAAGATAATATTCAAGAGTGACCTATTACAAGAATACAACTAGTACCATTTATAAAGAATAGTACAGAACTAATGTCCATGAATGAATGACTTGAAAAGAACACAAATATACCATCACTTGTTGAAATACAAGCTTCAACCTTAGTCTAATTGGGGTGATCAGATGGATGTTGATTGGAGCCTCAAAAATTAAGCATTCAAGCACGAGAAATCCCAAATTAAATTTATACTTGAATCATCCCCTCAAAAATTTGAATCAGACTTAGGTGTGAGTATTTTCCTATAATCTTAGAAAAGTTGTTGCTAACTTATAAAGAATCTTTTCATCTCTATATCTACGAGCACTCAGATTTTCATTTGATATATCCCATGTATGTGTGTGCTCATATATAGTTTGAAGCAAGTTAGTAGGCCTTTGAACTAAGCTAACCCCTTGGTTGCTTTCTTGTGTGAGTTTAAATGAGGTTTTGTGTACCAATAGCTAAGACACAAAAATTTGTGTGAGCACTCTAGATTGCTTTCAGTGTTGATCATTTTCATTAGTCACATCTCACTCAATTCTTATAATCTTTGATATGTTAGAAATCTAGTTACTTTATCTAAAGTTGGTTAAAGTATCCCATCAATTCCCTACATATTCTGACAAGACCAAGTTTAGGAGTGAACAAGTGTCTATCTATGTACACCTAGTGAAGAGCAAATTTAGTCTCTCTTGAAGGTATTGGTTATTCAAGTAGGAGTAGCCAATTTAAGTCAAATAAATTGCATTGGAAAGGCCTTGAAACCTAGTTTGTGTATGCAAAAGGTCTTGAAATTTGTTTGCATATTCCTTGAGATTCAATCATTTCATTAAGAAGACGTTTGGTGAAGTTGGCTATGAGGACACTATAGCTTCAAGGCTACATAGGGAAGTTGTAAATTCTCCTAGTAGTGGCATTAGAGCTATTCCACATATTCAAAGCATCAATCGACCCTAATAAGAATCTCAATGATTTTGAAGGAAGAAGCATTGTTGGATCAAGTTCAAAGGCACACACCACGGAAGGGGGAGCCTATTAGTAAAGAAGGAAGACATGAGCATCATTTATTGGATACATCTTGAAGATGAGAGGTAAGCATTTTAATATTACTCGATTCCTTTGCATCAAAGGGGTCTAGGAGAGTGCATTAGAATGCATCATTCATAGTATAGCACTCAAATCAAGAGCTTGGACAAGAATAATTATCAAGCATGAAAGTTTAGGATCTCTATTTATCTTTTGGGAAAAGGATTATGGGGTCTCATTAGTGGCACAAATGCAAGACCTAGATTAGGAGAGAATCCAACTCCTGATCAAGTATGGAATTTCAAAAAGTAGAATGAAAGGGATAAAAGAGTCATCTACATAGTTTCAAAGCACATGATTGGGCATATACAAGACTTTGGTGCTTCCATGAAAGTATGAGAAACACTAGAGAGACTCTAATCCACCTAGAGCAAAGCTAGAAAGATTCACTTGAAGAATGAACTTAACAACCTGAAGAGTGTTGATATATTTAGATAGTGATGTGTATGAACACTCTAGAACCCCTAGGGCACTTTTCTCCCTCTCAAGGGTAGAGATGCCTAGGCACTCATAGCTTTGTCTGTCAAACATGCCATTACTCCTCATATTCACTCTTGCAAAACAGCTTAGGATGCTTGGGATACACTTAAAACGTTGTTCCAAGCTAGGAATGAGGCTCCTATTGTTTACCTCCGAAAACAATTGGAGAGTGAGCACATGAATGAAGTTGGTTCTATGGATAGTTTTCTAACAAAGATCAAGGATTTGAAGGAACAACTGATTTCTATTGATGAAGTCCTACATCACAATTCACTTGTGCAGACTATTCTGAATGGTCTTCTTGACTCATATCAGAGTTTTTCTTCTACTCTTCTATTGATAATGAGAGGCAATCCAAATGCCTTAACATTTGAGGATTTAGTTTCCATTTTGCTATAGGAAGATCAGTCTAGGTAGAAGAGGTCCATTATGCATGTTGCAGATCAAGCTTTCCTGGCTAGTCAGAAGGGCAAATGAAAATGGAGCTCTTCTACTAGTAAGCAGAAAATTGCAAATGCTCCATGTTTGAAGAAGGAAGACAAAGTTGAGAAGAAATCAAAAAAGAAGAAATTGTTTTGAAAATGCTATAAAGAAAATGATCATGTCATTAAGAGCTATCCAAAACTGGTTGCCAAAGAGGCAAAGGAGAAAGAGGTAGGAATGGTTCTCGTAGAGGTATCTACACTGAAAACAGAGTCTTCCAATCTTCTACAGGATGAAGAATGGGCTTTTACTACTATTTTCAGTTTTGAACCATCTTCTCATGAGCAATGCATGTCTATAGTAGACTTAGATGTTTGGTACTTTGATAGTGGGACAACAAAACATATTACCTCACAACACAATTTCTTCTCTTCACTCGAGCTCGCCCCTATAGGGAATACTGTTACATGCATAAACAAATCCTCTTATCCTGTTATGGGAGTTGGTAAAATCATTTTGACTACTATTGATGGTAGTTTTTTCACCTTGTCACATGCTTTATTTGTGCTAAGGATCAAGAAGAATCTATTATGAGTTTCTGTATTAGCCAAGATTGGCTTGGATGTGAAATTTATTGATGACAAATGTACAGTTCATGATCTTTCAAATGGTGATGTTGTTATTGCTTCTGGCATTTTATGTCATGAAATGTATAAGCTCATAGACTATGAAAGATCTATGAATGATTCACCATGTGGAGTACATGATTCTTAGGCTATGTCAGATGCAAAGCTTTGGCATGCATGCTTTGGTCATCTAAATTTTGCTAGTTTGCTACACCTGTAGAAATTTGAAATGGTGTCCTCTTTGCCCAAACTTGAGGCACCTAGTAAACATGTATGTGAAGGTTGTTTTTTGGGCAAAATGCAGCGTTCCTCATTTTCGAAATATGATTCTGTTGGAGCTACATAGAAATTAGAGCTTGTTCACAATGATGTATGTGGTCCTATGCAGACATCCTCTTTTGGAAACTATCTTTACTTCATGAATTTCATTGATGATCTTCCCAGGCATGCATGGGTATGTCTTTTGAAAGCAAAGTCCAAAGTATTTATATGCTTGAAACACTTTTTGGTTTTGGCTGAAAATTTATCAGCATGTAAAATGTGCACCCTCCATTCTAATCGGGGGGAGGGGGGGAGGATATATGTCTTTTGACTTTAATGCATTTATGGTTGAATGTGGGATAAAACACCAATGTATAGTGCCATATACACCTCAACAAAATAGAGTTGCTGAATGGAAGAATAAATCACTCATGGAGATGGCCAGGTGTATGGTCAAGAGTTAGGATTTACCACATAGTTTCTGGCTTGAGGTTGTCAGGTATGCAACATATGTACTTAACAAGTGTCCCAGTAAAATGCTACAATCTTTCACTCCATATGAGGCTTGGCATGGTTGCAAGCCATCTCTAGCTCATCTACTTGTTTTTTGTTGTATGACATATGCATTAGTGCCTAAACATCACAGAAAATTGGATGATAAAGTAGTAAAATGTATTTTTGTCGGGTACAGTTTTGAAAGCAAAGGCTATCGACAGTATGATCCATAGACTAAGTGCATTCTAGTTAGCCATGATGTTGTTTTTATGAAAGATGCTATTCATTCCTTACTTTCATGTACTAAGGAGACATGTGTTAGCTCCAAAGACATGTATGATACTTTGTTGCCTCTTTTTACAGGTGCACAGTCTAGTGCTGGTCCTAAGGAGGCAACTTCTCAGCCTGTGCAGGTTTCATGTGATGATGTAGATCATTCAATTTCTGATGTAGATTTACATGATGCACTTGTTGATGAAAGAGCTGATATTAAGTAGGCAAAAACTATGCCAAAATGGCTGGTGCAAACTTTGTGTGACAGCAAATTAGATGCATCTATGTCATATCGTACTCGTTCAGGCTCTCAGTGTGCCTCTTTTGCATTAGATTGCTATGTTATGGCTGCACCTAGTCTCTGTGATGAGAATGAACCTGTTTCTTTTGATGAAGCATAAAATTCAAAAAATTGGTTGGCTTCTATGCAATTTGAATATGATGTTATAATGAAGAATGGTACTTGTTCTTTATGTGAATTGCCTCGTGGCAAGAAGGCCATTGGCACTAAGTGGGTATACAAGCTGGAGTGTAAGCTTGATGGAACAATTGACAAGTATAAGGCTAGGCTTGTTGCAAAGGGTTATGCGCAGGAAAGAGGCATTGATTTTGATGACACCTTTGCACTACATGTCGTATGACTACTGTTTGGAGCATCTGTGCACTTGCAGGTCATCATGGTTGGAATGCACGTCACTTGGACATTAAACTTGCCTTTTTGAATGGTGAGTTGTATGAAGAAGTGTATGTTTTTCAGCCCTGTGGCTTTGTGTAGAAAGGGCATGAAAACCACGTGTTCGGGTTAAGAAAGGCTTTATATGGTTTGAAACAAGCACCACATGCTTGGTATGAAAAGATACATGCCTATCTAATTGCACATGGTTTTGAGAACAGTCCAGCTCAAAGCACCTTATATGTTAAGCATGCCAATGATGTAGTTTTGATCACTGTGGTGTATGTTGATGACATGTTGCTCACTGGTCCTCATCAGAAGCATATTGTTGATTTCAGGCTGATTTTCATGCCTCATTTGAAATGTCTAATATGGGCGTTTGCATCATTATTTGGGCATTTAGTTTATGCACGTTGATGGTGGAATGGGTTTCTATCAAACGAAATATATTGACACATTATTGCAACATTTAAGCCTTGAAGACTGTAAACCTATTGCCACTCCTATGGAGATAAGCTTACAATTGAGTCTTCATGATGCTAGAGATGCATTTTGATGTTTTTCTCTATCAATAGGCTATTGGATGCTTGATTTACTTATGCATTAATCGATCGGATATTCAGTTTGTTGTCTCAGAGATAAGCAGGTTTATGCATTGCCTAGGTGTCAACCATCGGTAGTCGGTTAAGCACATCTTTTGCTATTTGACTGGTGCCCGACTACTTGGGTTGTTTTATACCAAGGGGGGATCCCAACTACCAAATTTGCATGCTTTTTCTCACTCTGACTAGGCTGGTTGCTATGACACTCGTGTGTCCACTAGTGGTTTTTGCTTCATGCTTGGTAGCTCATGCATATCTTGACTGAGAAAGAAGCAGCCTATTGTCGCCACTTCCAGTTGTGAGGCCGGGTATAGGGCAACTTTCATAGTGATTGTTGAGTGTGTGTAGTTGACATGCCTTATGGCTGATTTGGGTGTTGATTAGTCCTTTGTCACCACCATCTTCACTTACAGCCAAAGTTTATTGGCAATTGCGAGGAACTCCCACTGAGCACATTCAGGTGCATTATCATTATATCAAGGAGAGGTTCTCCGTTGGAGAGATCAACTTGGCATATGTGCCCATGCAAGAGAATGTTGCAGACATTTTCACAAAGGATCTACCTTGAGAGAGGTTTGAAGCTTTTGGCAAAGCTTTGGGCTTACTTCCTTTTGTAGATTGATTCCAAATAGCTTGGCACTTGCTTATACATGCGTATCTGCTCCTTGTTCACCACATCACTCCGAAGGGGGATTTGTTGATATATTTAGGTAGCGATTTTTGTGAACACTCGAGCACCACCAGGGTAGTTCTTTTCCTCTTTCAGAGCTTTTTCCCCCCTGCTTGTATATACACCTATTTCCCTAATGGGCTACTTATCTTTGTACATTCTAGTGGTAATACATTCAATATTGTGTGTTGTGCTTCAAGCTTCTTCTTCTTCCTTCTGTTGTTTGCGTGCTTCCGCAGACATCCAACTCCAACAAGGAGAACCCCTAGCATCAACATAAATGACTACATATTGGTCAAAGATGTTAGTGATGCATTAGGCTTTTATAGGTTGTCACATAGATGATAGTGACCTAGTTACATAAATTCTAAATGGGCTTACTGATGATGAGAAGTGGAAGGTGTTTACAATGAATCTTGAAGGTTCAAATGCACAGGGAAATAAAGCCCAAGCCTCTATGCAGGTGAATGTAGAGGAAGAGGAAGCAATCAAGGCATAGGAAGAGAAAGAAAAGGTATAGGATTATATGATGACTCTGATGAAGACCAAGGGAGCAAATGCTCTTATTCTAGAGTAAGAGGCAAGCTTGGAGGAAGAGGAGGAAGGTCAAATTAGAATTCTAGATTATGCTTCATTTGTGTCAAGTATGGCTACTATGCAAGAGACTGTTATGAAAGGGAGAAGACAAATTCAATGTATACATGTCAAGGTAATTATGCATCTAGTTCAAATTAAAATGAAAGTATGCTATCCATGATGTAGATGAGTGACTACAAGACACAAGGTTTCAATACATGGTACAATTATAGTGGATGTAGCAACCACATGAGTTGCAAAAAAGCGTTCTTATCAAACATGAAGGTGCAAACAACCAAAGGGCATGTAGAAATAGGTGATGATACTCCTCATGCTATTACATAGATAGGTGATGTTATGTTAGAAGGTTCTCATAAAGACCACTGTTTGAAATATGTGTTTCATGTTCCCACAATCACAAAGAACTTAGTTTCTATGGGGCAAATGATTGAGAGAGGTTATAAAGGCATTTTTAATTAGAAAGGATGCTTTGTTTAAAACCCTAAAGAAGGGTAGAGATTTATAACCAAAGTTAGAAAGGAAGGAAGGTTCTTAACCTTGGTTGTGAAGCCTAACGGCAATCACAAAACTAACTTCACATTTGGAAAGAAGAAGGTGACAGAATTGGATCTATGGAACAAAGCTATTGACACATAAACACTCAAAGGTTAAAGAACATGGAAAAAACGAGGTTAGGGTTAGGGTTATCAAATTTCTATGATTAGAAACTCAAGAACTTGCATCAAGCTCGTCAGTTGGGAAAGCACAGAAGATTATCATTGAAGAAGAACATTTATGTGAACTACCATTCACTCGAACACATTCATATAGATGTTTGTAGACAAACAAAGGAAATGCAAATGGAGGCAATAGATATTTTGTGACTTTCATAGATGATTGTACAAGGATGACTTCACTTTATTATATGAGAAATAAATGAAATGTATTTTATTATTTCAATAACTTCAACGTTCTGTTGTACTTATATGTGTTGATTCCAAAAGAATGTGATAGGTACATCATGTATTACGTAAGATGCATGTAGAGAGAAAATACTTCTCTCATGGTTCTTTTGATTTCTTGGAAGCTAATGGTATCAAAGGTCAAATTTTATGCAGGTTTACACAACAAAATGGTGGAGTAGAAAGGAACACTAGGTATATTGTAGAATGATCGAAGGCAATGCTGAAGGAGATTATTATGCCTAATTTTTATGAACAGAGCTACAACATGAGGTATACATGCTATTACACCTTATAATGCTTGTTACAATAGAAAGGTAGATGTTGCACACTACAGAGTCTTATGTTATACTTGCTATGTGTTCATTCCAAATGAATTAAAGACCAAGATTCATGATGTATTAGAAAAGTGTGTTTTTATAGGATATGAAGGTGAGAAGAAGGGTTATAGGTGTTATAACCCTACAATAAAGGAATTGAAAGTATTGAGAGAGGTCAAATTTGATGAATTGTTACCTCGGTATGCCTCAAGTGTATCTATGCAGGATAATGAAGTTGAAGAGAAGAAGATAACAAGGGATGAAGTAGAGAGCAAGGTTCTTAGTGGAACCAAAGAGTCTACTTCTCAACTATTGTGAGATAGAAGTAGCCCTATATCAAGTCAATTAATTAATGCAAGGAGTAAAGGCAAAGCCAAAATCACAAAAATAGAAGAAGATGAAGATCTATGGATTAAGCTCAACTCAAACCATCAGGAGAAGAAGGGGGAGAGCTGGAAGGTCAATAAAAGAATATCCAAATCAATGGAATGGTGAGGTACAAAAATCTAATAGGGTAAGGTATCTAGTTGAATGACTTACCTATGATTCATTTATGGCTAGAGATTATGCTTATATGAGCAAGGTTATTAAAGAACTCACATGTTTTGAAGAAGCTAACACATGCAAGGAGCAAAAAAGAAGCTATCCATGAGGAGATCAACTCTTTGGAAGAAAATAAACTTGGACTCATATACCAAGGAAGAAAGATATGAAGGTGATTGTAAACAAAAAAAATTATAAAGGAAAGAACATTCAGATTGAAGTATTTCTATATATAAAGCAAGGCTTGTATCCAACGGATTTTCTCGGACTTATGGATTGGATTATGAGGAGAACTTTTGATGTATGGCTAAGATGAATGCTATTAGAGCCATCATTGCAATTGCAACAAGCATGGATTGGAAGATGTGCCAACTTGATGTGAAGAATGCATTCCTGAATGGAGAACTAGAGGAAGTTGTATACATGAACTAATCATTAGGATTTGAAGATAAGGTCAAGGATGGCTATGTTTTTAGGTTTAAGAAAGCATTGTATGGTCTCAAGCAAGTCCCAAGGGCTTGGAATGAAAGACTTGTGGAGTATCAGATCAGTTTTGCATACTAATAAAAATATGCAAGCTTCAATTGTGAAGCTTAGTTTCAAGTCATGCATCTCATTAGTTTTATTGCATCTTCTATTTTTCTCTTAGAATAGGCTTCTCTTATGTATGATCATGAGAACAAGCTCTTATTTCATTTAAATTATGAGCATACTCTATAATTCAGTTTTACTCAAGGCAACCATGGCTGAAAAGCTAAGTGAAAAACTTCACATGCCCAGATATACATTTGTGCACGCTTTTTGGTGACGAAGTTGAGCAAATCAACTACCAAATTAAAGCACCTACTTTCTTGGATAATTGGAGATGAGGAAAATGAGCAATACACTCACCTTGATTGAGAGATTCTCTCTCTCTACCTACTCTACCTCTTCAGCCCATTGAAGAGTCATTCTTCACACTGTTTATAAGGAGGAATGCAACACACTACTCCCTTGAGCTCCTCTTATCAATAGGAGTATCCATATAGTCTACCCTTGAGCTCCTCTCACAAAAAAAGCACATGAACTTCTCAAGAAGGAGGACTTCATATGGATAGTTGCATGGCACTTCCCATTTGTATTGTGAGGGGGAGTGTTAAAAATATGCAAGCTTCAATTGTGAAGCTTAGTTTCAAGTCATGCATCTCATTAGTTTTATTGCATCTTATAATTTTTACTTACAATAGGCTTTGCTTATCTATGAGGATGCTACATGAAAAACTTTAGACTCCCATCTATACATTTGCACATGATGTTTGGTGAAGAAATTGAGCAAATGAACCATCAACTTCAAGCACCTACTTTCTTCGCTAATTGGAGCTAAGGAAAATAAGCAATCTACTCACCTTGATTGACAGATTCTCTCTCTCTACCTACTCTACCTCTTCAGCCCATTGAAGAGTCATTCTTCACACTCTATATAAAGAAGAATGCAACACACCACTCCCTTGAGTTCCTCTTAGCAATAGGAGTATCGATATTGTCCTCCTTGTCATTTTGATGAGTGTTAGAACACTTCTCATTGTGTAGAGAAGCATTCACTATCCTCCCACACACTATGAAGTGATATGTGATTCATATTTTCATTGTAAAGTTTTGATCATTAAGCTTTTTGGTTGTTACGTAATCTCTCTCTCTCTCTCATTGTTCACTAAAGGAATATTGAGTTCTAATTGTAATTTTGGGAATTGGAGTATATGTGCTTTTAGGTCCAAGTGGAATTTCTCAATTATCATTCTTGGTGTGGGTTTTTGAGCATGCAAAGTAGAGATAGTGAGCAGTGCTTCTAGGGCTCCCTCTTATAGAAGGGTAATTTGTAAAGGCTCTCAAATCTAATTTAAAGCATCAGATCACATAACCTTTGGTTGAGCTCAATGTGTAATGAATGTGCTTTTTATTGCGAGTCAAACCACTCAATTTTCAAAGCTTGATTTGAATTTTATGAGTGTTCAAAGTAGAGGTACATGATTTGCAGAGGCCCTCAACTCTGATCTAATGATTGAAATTGCATGTGACTTATTAAAGCTTAAAGATGACATGTTGTGCTTCCATTGACAAGTTGAATCCTTCAATTATCATTTGTACTTTCGATTTATATGATTTTTTAAAGTTAGGGGTCTTTTACAGAACTACAATGTGCTAGAATTTTAAGTAAGCAACTTGAGAAAGGTATTTCTCTTAATCTAGAGGTGCAAATGAAATGATTCCAATTGGGCTAAATTCTGTGAGGTATATAGGTGATTGTTTATTGATGAATGCTATATTCTATATGAGATATAAATGAATGTACGCTAAACATTACCCGATGTGGAAGTTTGACATGCAAGGTGTTTTAGGAAAATGATGCATGAAATGTGTTGATTCAAGGATGTATGCTAATGTGGTTGATGATAATCATAAAATTGAATTAAAATATATAAATCAGGATCTTTGTGAGTTTGTGCACTCACATACACTTCCACATTAACACACCACTTTGACCCCCTTTTATTCGTTCAGATACAATCAAAACAAAGCACATATCATTGTTTTACAAGAATGAAGGTGAAATATTTGTCTACTTGTGTGTATAAAGATGACCTAATCATTGCAAGAAATCATGAACTAGGTATCAAGGACATCCAAAGGAATCCTGGGAAGTTAAACAGAACTTTCTACTTTGATACCACTTGTTGGTGTATGAAAAACCATAGGAACCAAGATAATGAGATATTATAAAATCTCTATAATGACAAGTAACTAAGCAAGACTTCAATCTTCAAAAATTTAATCAATTTCCTTAGTAAATATAAACTTTCAGTTTCTTGAAACTGTGCCTTTTCTTTTAGCTTCAATTCTTCTCTGATTTGAGTTGAATCTAAAAAACTCTTGTGCTCAGTGATTGATAGAAGTTCTTACATGTAGTAAGCAACATATTCCAAGAAAAACATCCAACTATTAAATTTCAAATACCTTGAAATGCGTTCAAAAGTTACACTATGTTTGAAATCTTAAAATTACCTTCATCGATTTGACATGCCTTTTTTGTTAGACTCATTTCTCTGAGTACACATCATGTTTTGCAAAGATATTTTGGTAAGTTGTTCATAGCTTGAAAATGAGCTATCACTCATGAAAACCTTTACACTATACTATGAGCTCTAACTCTAGGAAGATCAAGAAAGTGTGTGCTAGAAAATGCATAACTTCAACTAGCATTCATACAACTAATTAATCACTTGGATTTTGTCACACACAAGGAATTAAGTGAAATCCTTCTATACAAACATGTGTTTGCTATTACAAAATATGTTTACAAAATGGCATGGACTTATTTTGCTCATAACCATAGAAAGATCTCCTACCCTAAGTGACCTCTCATCATCGTCTCTCTGAGAAAATACCTAACTGCCTCTCTATTCACCTAGGACTTACAAATCAAGTTCTTCTTCTTTCTTTCTCTCAAATTAACTTATATACAATTAGTCTATATTCTTGTAAGCTCAAAACATGTAATTCTAGAGCTTCTGAACTAAATTTGGCCTTTAATTTATTGAGATATCAAGCTCAACATGTGATGATCCAAGATGACATGCATAAGTTTTTTGTTTCTCTAACATGTATAGTGGTCATGCTGGTATATGTGAGGGATACTTCATTGAGCTTTATTAGATTTATCTACCGAGAGTGATGGCACATTTGCTCCTTGCCAGCTCACTCATTCGAGGACATTAGGTTTTTTGTTGTACTCTTCCTTATATATTGACTCGTTGTATTCTTGATTTTAAGGTCATTCTTGTTTATGTAATAGAAGAAGAAGAAGATGTTGCGTCCGTCCCTCATCTGAGTGTACTTCTCTTTGATTGTGAGAGTGTGTGTAGAGGTCGGAAACTCTCAGATGCCTTGGGATGAAGCTTCAGGGAATAGTCCATTCCATTTCATGGACATAATGGTGTTCCGAGCGGATGGTTGCTTTCATTTCAGTTGATTTGTTTTATCTCTCGGCCTCTCACTTTCCCATCTATTTCCCTTTCTCTCTCTATCTCTTTCTCGCTCCCTCTCTCTCTCAGCTTTCCCGTCCCGTCTCTCTCTCTTCTTTCTCGCTCTCTCTCTCTTTCTCTCTTCATCTCTCTCTCCCCCTGTCTCACTCTCCCTCTCTATCTCCTTCCCTCTCTCTTTCTTCTCTCACTCTCTCTCTATTTCTCTCTCGTTTCCCGTGGATGAACCCTTCTCTCTCTTCCCCTTTCTCTCTCTCCCAATTTTTTTTTTCTCTCTCTCTTTCCTCCTCTCTCTCTCTCCCTTCCCCTCTCTCTCCCCCCTCCTCCCTCTCTCCCTTCCCCTCTCTCTTCCCCCTCCTTTCTCTCTCCTTCCCGGCCCGCCTATCCTCTCCCACCCCCGCCACCCGCCTATCCTCTCCCACCCCCGCCATCCGCCAATTCCCCCCGCCACCCGCCCTACCCTCCGCCCTGACCTCCGCCCTACCCTCTGCCCTACCCTCCGCCCACCCCTATCCTCCGCCCTCCGCCTAGCCACCCCCCTCCTCCACTAGCCCCCCCCTTCCTCCACTAGCCACCCGCCTCCGCCCCCCTTCCGCCACCCGCACCCGCCTCCGCCCCCTCACCCCGCACGCCTCCGCCCCCTCACCCCGCACCCCTCCGCCTAGCCACCCCCCTCCTCCACTAGCCCCCCCCTTCCTCCCCCTTCCTCCACTAGCCACCCGCCTCCGCCCCCCTTCCGCCACCCGCACCCGCCTCCGCCCCCTCACCCCGCCTCCGCCCCCTCACCCCGCACGCCTCCGCCTAGCCACCCCCCCCTCCTCCACTAGCCCCCCCCTTCCTCCCCCTTCCTCCACTAGCCACCCGCCTCCGCCCCCTCACCCCGCACGCCTCCGCCTAGCCACCCCCCCCTCCTCCACTAGCCACCCCCCTCCTCCACTAAACCCCCCCCCCCCTTTCTCCACTAGCACCCGCCTCCGCCCCCCCTACCCCCCACTCCGCCCTTCGCATTCCCCCCACTCCGCCCTCCGAATTCCCCCACCCCCTCCGCCTCTATCTCCACTCCGCCCTCCGCTCAAACCCCCCCCTCACCCCACCAATCCCCCCACCCCCTCCGCCTCTACTCCTCACATCTTCCCTCACATCTCCCCTCACACCTCACAACCCACCCGTCGCACCCCCCTCACTCTCTATCTCCCTCACACCACCCTTCCACACACACCGGCACACTCACACACCGGCACATTCACACGCCCCCACACCTGCACATCCTTACACACACTCCCACATACATCGACACACACATGCACACACTCATATACATACACATCTACTCACACACATACACACACACTCACGCACAACCACGCACATAAACACACACACTCTCACACCCATACACATGCACACCCACCCATCACACACACACCAACACATACATGCATCCCCACACACATACCCTCTCACCCCACATATAGGCCCACATACACCTACACACACATATTCATACATGCACACACCTGTCAGAAGACACTTGGCTGTGAGGAGCATGCAGAGCATAGAAGAAAATGACATCTAAGCCAATCATGAAGGAGCTTTTCTCAGGATGAACATGGGTCCAGAAGTACAATGAATCAAAAACAAGATTGGGTCTCGCACATCATGCGGGCAGTGGAAGGCTCAAGACAAAGATGGCAGGTGCAATGGTAAAAGTGTATTGTCAAGAGTAAAAGTGGCCGCCAACCATTCACGGCGACTACCTATCTTTGGGGATCCAATTCAAATCAAGTGGAATATTTGACCTACCCTTCAATTTTGGGCATTCAACCGGCACATGTTCAGTGGACGTGAAGATTCGGCAAGGCTCCCTTGGCCTATTGGGGCCTATAAAATCAAAGGATTTGTGCTCATTTGGGTTACAACACACTGGAGTACATGTACGAGTTTGTGCAGAAGACCTCTCTTGCACTTGGTGGTTTCAAGTCTACTGTGGGAGCTACTCTGTTGTGTATACAGAGGGGAGTCTTCTCAGTGAAGGGCTATGAGCACCATAGTGTAAAAGAGTAGCTTGGATTCTTCTTCTTTTCTGTGAGTCAGTGTGGTTGATTGTGTTCTATTCTCTCGAGAAGATCTTACCATTTGTATTGTTCTAAGTTAGCCCGCTTCACGTCCACTGATCATGCGCGGGTTGAATGCCCAAAGTTGGAGGGTAGGTCAAATATTCCCTTTGATTTGAATTGGATCCCTAAAGATAGGTAATTGCCGTGAATGGTTGGTGGCAAAAAGCTATTCCCTGCTTCCATTTTACCATGCGCACTTTTTATCATACACCCTTTTGTAGTCAAATCGAGATCTTTACTTTGTGTTGCCGGTGATTTCAAAACACCTCGTGAGTGTGAGAAAAGGAGGGTAACTTCACAAATCCTAGGGCCCCAAGAAATACTTTGATGTGAAATATCATCTCCCTCATGCTTCCGCTGTAGCCATCTTTCAGGATGGGGGCCTCCAAACATTGTCTTCATCCTGCCTAGAAGCAATTTCATATGCTTCCCAGAGAGCCATATTTCCCGTCATCTTTGTGGGGCCCAAATCTATTTCTCCAGCCGAACCTCATAATCTTCATCTTCTTTGATCTTCTTCTCGCTGGTGTGCTGTGAGCATGTGTGTGTGCCAGTGGGAGTGAGTGTGGGTGGTTAAGTGTGAAAATGTGTGTGCATTTGTGTGTGCTAGTGGGAGTGAGTGTGGGTGGTTTAGTGTGAAAATGTGTGTGTGCATTTGTGTGTGTGATTGTGTGCCTGGGTGTGAGGGGTGGGTCAATGGGCGGATAGAGAGACTAAGGGGGGGAAGGCTCGCGGGTGGCGGAGGGGAGGGGGATGCGGGCTGCGGGGCGGAGGGGAAGGGAAGGATTGAGGAGGGAAGGGGGGAAGCGGATGGAAGAGGGGGCTCGGGTGGATGGAAGAGGGGGGGGGGGGTGGGGAAGGCTCGCGGGTGGCGGAGGGGAGGGGAATTAGGTGGGTGAGGAGGAGGGGGTTAGGCGGAGAGGTAGAGGAGGGTTGGGCGGGTGGAGGAGGATTGGGCGGGCGGAGGAGGATTGGGCGGGCGGAGGAGGATTGGGCGGGCGGAGGAGGATTGGGCGGGTGGAGGAGGATTGGGCGGGAGGAGGAGGATTGGGCGAGAGGAGGAGGATTGGGCGGGTGGAGGAGGATTGGGCGGGTGGAGGAGGATTGGGCGGGCGGAGGAGGATTGGGCGGGAGGAGGAGGATTGGGCGGGAGGAGGAGGATTGGGCGGGTGGAGGAGGATTGGGCGGGAGGAGGAGGATTGGGCGGGAAGAGGAGGATTGGGCGGGTGGAGGAGGATTGGGCGGGAGGAGGAGGATTGGGCGGGTGGAGGAGGATTGGGCGGGTGGAGGAGGATTGGGCGGGTGGAGGAGGATTGGGCGGGTGGAGGAGGATTGGGCGGGAGGTGGAGGATTGGGCGGGTGGAGGAGGATTGGGCGGGCAGAGGAGGATTGGGCGGGGGAGGAGGATTGAGCAGGAGGAGGGGGATTGGGCGGGTGGAGGAGGATTGGGCGGGTGGAGGAGGATTGGGCGGGTGGAGGAGGGTTGGGCGGGTGGAGGAGGGAGAGAAGGAAGGGGGAAGAGAGAGGGGAAGGGAGAGAGGGGGAGAGAGAAAGAAGGGACGGGGAAGAGAGAGAGAGAGGAATAGAGAGAAGGAGAAAGGGAGAGAGGGGGAGAGAGCAAGAAGGGACGGGGAAGAGAGAGAGAGGGGAATAGAGAGAGAAAGAGAAAGGGAGAGAGGGGGAGAGAGAAAGAAGGGACAGAGAAGAGAGAGAGATGGGAATAGAGAGAGAGAGAAGAAAGAGAGAGGGAAGAGATAGAGAGGGAGGGAGAGAGACCAAGAGAGGGAGAGAGAGAGGGGGGGTTCAACCGCGGGAAAAGAGAGAGAAACATAGGGGAAGAAAGAGAGAAAAAGGATAAAGAGAGATAGGTATCAAACAACGGAGGAAGCCAAAAAAAAAGACGACAGCAACGACTGCTCAGAACTTCACATATTGCTCAGAACTTCAAATATATCCGTGTGAGAACACTTGAACACTTCCTGAAACTTTATCCCAAGGCATCTGACCTCTACAGACCCCCACATCAAGCTTTTGCACCATCTCGGTGCAATAACTCCTTTATTGCTTATTTCAATAAGATTTAACTGCCAATACTGAGAAGGAACATAGTATGTACACGGGATAAAATGCTTCCACTTTGAACTAATTCAGATACTTCTTCACCCGGGAGATGTAAACCAAGGGCAACCAGTTGCCTTGCAGATCCTCCAGTTGCACCGCACCGTGTGGCAATATTTTGATGACCTTATATGGCCCTATCCATTTAGGTGCCAATTTGGTGAATGGCGACGGTATTTGATGTACCAGTACCAAAGATCCCTCCTGTACCTCATTAGTCCTTAAATACCTGTCATGCAGCCGTTTGCGTTCCTCTTGCTTTATCTGTAGTTTCTTCATTGCTGCTTCCCTATATTCTTCCAATGCCACAAGTCTTCTGATTGGAGGTTCAATACCCATGGTTCTGGCTTCAATTTCCTTCCTGATGATAAATTCGAAAGGTGCCAATGCTTCTTTACCATAGACTAGGTGGAATGGACTTTCGCCAGTGGTTCCCCTTCTAGTAGTTCGGAAAGCCCACATTGCACCAATTAGTGCTTGTGGCCAAGAACTTTGATGCTCAAAGGATAATTTGCGTAAGAGCCCAATCAAAATTTTGTTAGAACTTTCTGCTTGGCCGTTCGCCCTGGGATAGTAAGCACATGACTTCCTGTGAAAGATTTTATACCTGTCAAAGATGACTTGGAGCAACTGATTCACAAAGTGAGTGCCCCTGTCACTAGTGACTTCAATTGGACACCCAAATCTGGAAAAAATACGTTTAAACAGAAATTTAGCCACTGTCAAGGCCGAGCAATCTGTAGTGGCTTTAGCTTCCACCCACTTAGTTGCATAACAAGTGGCCATAAGAATATATCTCTTTCTTCCAGGTTGACCCATTGGACTGATCGGACCAATAAAGTCAAGACCCCATCGTTCAAAAGGTAGCCATCCAGTGGAGACGACTAATGGCTGGAAACTCATCTTGGTTGGCTTAGGAGCACATCTCTGACAGATATCGCATTCCTTGGCAAATTTGATTGCATCTTTGTATATCTGAGGCCACCATAATCCTTGGTGGATAATCTTATGAGCCAACTCTTCTCCCTTCATATGCCCTTCGTTGTGTGCTGCTTCAAGCAAGAAGTTTACTTCTTCTGGAAAAACACACTTTCTCAAGATACCGTCATGACAATATTTATATAAATTTCCATCTATGAGCGAGTAAGATTTGGACTTAAAAAGTAATTTCCTCTTTCTTAGTGCTGATAGATGTTTGGGAAATTCTCCAATGGAAAGGAACTCAAGAATTTCATTATACCAATCAGTCTGCATTGTAACCAAAAAAAGAGTACTATCCACCAATTCATCATCAATACCTGTTGCTTGTTCACTGAGAGCAGTTCTTGATACCTGATCCGCCATATAATGCTCTTTCACTGGCTTAATATGAATATCGAAATCAAATTCTTGAAATAATAATAACCATCGCCAAACCCTTCCAGCTACTCTGGGCTTGTTAATCAGGTACTTCAAAGGTTGATGATCAGTTATGACAATAAAATACACACCTAAGAGGTAATGCCGGAATTTTTGAAGAGCGAACACGATAGCCAAACCTTCCCTTTCAGTAGTGCTGTAGTTCCTCTCTGCTTTGGTAAGCAATCTGCTAGCATAAACGATAGGTTGGTCTATCTTCTGTGATGATGGTTGAGCCAAGACTGCTCCAACTGCATGAAGACTGGCATCTGTATGTACATGGAACTCTAATGAACAATTAGGAACAGTTAAAAGAGGAGCAGTACATAGCCTCAATTTTAATTCGCAAAATGCTTTCTCAGCTTCAGGAGTCCATGAGAAAGGGACATTCTTACTTGTAAGCCTGGACAAGGGCTTAGCTATTTCTGAATACATTCTGATAAATCGTCTATGATATCCTGCATGGCCTAAAAAGCTTTGTACCTCCTTTGGAGTTTAAGGAATCGGCATGGAGAGAATAGCAGTGATCTTTGCCGGATCAATAGTTATCCCTTCTACTCAGACTATGTGGCCAAGAAGAGTACCTTTAGTGACCAAAAAATGACATTTGGCGGGATTTAACTTCAGACCTGTTTTGAGACACTGTTCAAAGATTTCTTTCAGATTTCCCAGGTGATTATTGAAATCTTGAACTATTGCTCTCTTATCTGTTCCTGAAAATACTGAGAAATCATCCATAAAAATGCGCAAAAATGAGGTTAGCTATTTTCCCAGTATGAGATACATTGATCTATTGAAGGATGCTGGCACATTTTTTAAGCCAAAGGCCATACGGGTATGGACATATATGCCCCATGGAGTAACAAAAGCCGTCTTGTCTCTATCTTTAGGATGAATGGCTATCTGATTGTAGCCACTGAACCCATCAAGAAAACTATATAGAGAGTGTCCAGCTACTTCTTCAAGCACTTGCTCTGTGAATGGCTGAGGAAAACCATCCTGAATAGTTACCTTATTCAAGGCACGAAAATCAACACATACCCTTATTTTGCCGTTTTTCTTTGGTACAATGACCATGGAAGAAAGCCACCGTGAGTGTTCTACAGGAACAATAATACCTGCCTCTTCCAATTTTGTGATTTCTAGCTTTACTACCTCTGCATACTTTGGATTGAGTCGGTAAGGTCTACTTCTTGCAGCTGAAGCTCCTTCCACTAAGGGTATCCGGTGTAATCCAAGCTCCTCAGGTATCCCTGTTAAGTCTTTATAGGACCATGCAAAGACACTTTTATAGGTAAAAAGTAGGGGAGTTACCTTCTGCAGTAAAGACGGATAATGCCATAACCAAGCAGCCAAGTGAACTATCTGAGGATTCTCTTCATCTCCAAGATTTACTTCTTGAACAAGCTTTTCAGAATTGGACTCACTTGAAAGTTCATCTCCACTGTATGCAGGAGCAGAGTTCAATTTATGATCCACAATTTGTTCCTTGATCCATCCTAAGGGTATATCTGAGAATGGAAGTTCTTGAAGGTCACAATTATCTTCCTCAGATGCAGGTACAACTTTGTCTCTTTCTGGTCCTGTAAGCATAAAATCATCTGATCCCTCTTGTTTACTTGCCTTCTCTTTACATACCATCGTAGTGGCGCTGAGTGTTGAATTTTGATTATCGGTCTCAATTTGAGGTTTCTGTTCTTCAGGAGGTGCTTGAGTTTCCATTGTATATCCAGTAGCCTTGTTGATGTCTGATCCTTCTTCCAAATGTATCTGTAATTGATTGTTAGTACATGTGGAAATCCATAACTTGTTCTTTCCCCAATCCTGTAGAGCCTTTGCTTGCCTTAGCCAAGGCCTTCCCAGGAGTAGAGGGTATGAGGTCTCCTGAGGCAGGGCAATGACAACAAAGTCTAAAACAAAATGACAACCCTGCACTATCATAAGTACCTTTTCAACAATGCCCATTGGTGCAACCCGACGTTGATCTGCTAAGGTGACTGTGAAGGGTGCTGCCTTTGTGTGATTGAGCCTTAGTTTCTTCATAGTGAGATCAGGCATCAAATTGATGCCGGAACCTCCATCTATAATAACACTTGCTAGAGCTTCATCCTTGATGAAAACGGATAATCTTGAGCTCTGATAATCAGCCAAGGGTGCGGGAGGAAAGTCCACCATAAAACCATCTATGCTAGGAGGTGGGCACAAGCATGCAGAATGTATAATCTTCAGCACATCACTTCTTACTTTAGGATCTATCTTTATGAGTTGATACAGGCTAATCTTATGATGAATACCTTTCAAGATTTCTTCAATGTTCACTTCTTGCTTGCCTTCAGAAGTACTTGTTGGTTGATCTTTTAGCAAAGTAGTCGCCCTCTCATAAGCTTCTTCCATTTCTTCTTGGTCCTTCCATCCCACCCTCTTTTCTACAACTCTATCTTTGAGTCCTTGTTGTTCCTCCTTTTGGGCTACTGCCGCTTGCCTGGCTCTGGTCATCATTGGCATGGATGAAGATGAAACAACATAAGATTGAGCGGTCATACCTTCTACTGGTGGGGAGACTGCAATCATGTGAATTGGAGCCGGACGACCCCTTGGGCAATCTCTGGTGTAGTGATCCTTAGCATCTGGACAGTGCTGACAAGGGGGTGCATCCTCTGGAAGAGAACACCTGTTCTGCATATGGCCATACTCCCCACAGCAGTAACACATTAGGGGCCTATTGTATCTAGGCCGAGTTGGGCGGGTCTCTTCTCTATTAGGTGCATTAGAAGTGCTAGCATAATATGAATCTACACCTTGATGGTTACCTCGCTGTTGTGTCCCCTTAAGGTAGTAGCAGTCTCTTGCTTCATGACCCTCTTTGCCACAGAACTGACAACTGACTCTGTTAGGACAATTTACATTGGAGTGTCCATTATTACTACATATTGTACACCAAACCTGTCTTCGTATGTCCTGGGTAGTCCGCAAGTCTTCAAGCTCACGCCTAAGTTGAGACACTTCATCCACATTATGGGTTGAGGGTGGCAGTATGACCTTCTCTTCTTGGCGACTTTGCTGCATCCTTAAGGCTTCCAACTCCTTCCTGAGAGGAAGCCAAAAAAAAAGACGACAGCAACGACTGCTCAGAACTTCACATATTGCTCAGAACTTCAAATATATCCGTGTGAGAACACTTGAACACTTCCTGAAACGTTATCCCAAGGCATCTGACCTCTACAGTAGGCTTCTCAGTGGAGGGCTATGAGCACCATAGTGTAAGGGAGTAGCTTGGATTCTTCTTCTTTTCTGTGAGTCAGTGTTGTTGATTAGGTTCTATCCTCTTGTGAAATTCTTTGTATTGTTCTGAGTTAGTCTGCGTATCAGTGGCCCCTTATGCTAATGAGAAGAATCTGTTGTGTTAGAGTTATTTACTTTTAGGGTGGCTTGTTAGCCCTAAGCTTGCGGCTCGTTAGCACGAAGTTTGCACTTCTGAGCATCACTCTGCCCAACCTTGTAATCACCTGATTTGAATCAAGAAGTGTACGGTCTTCTTTGGTCATTTGTTGTCCATATTTTCCGAAGTATTTACCACTCTGTGCAATCCGTGTTATCTACCTGCTCACAGAAATGTTAAAGGGTATACTTCCCTAAAGAGAACCCCCCTTGAGTAGGTGATGTACTGGACGTGTTTAGTTTTCATTCTCTACTTTTGTTAAAAGCGGATACCCCAGTACCTCCTCTACAGTTTGGCACGCCCGGTGGGACCTTTGCATTTCTGTGAGAAGTGTTTTTCCCTATTGCAATTGCGAATAGGTACATGACCCATACACGAGCAGATAAGGAATCTCTTCGTGTTCGGAGGAGCCTTAACAAGTTAGCAATAACCAAGGCTAGTGAGTCTACCTCCCCTGTGTCCTCCCTAAACTTATCTATTGATTTGGGTGCGACACCATTGTCAAAAGAAGGGTATAGGAGAACTTTAGACTTCTCCTCAGATACGTCAGAAGAGACACCAGTCCAAATGGAGGATCTTTCTCACCTACTCTCCAGGATCAACATCAAGTTCCCTACCTTCAAGGGACATGCTTATGAAGATGTTGATGATCATGCGAGGAGATTTATCTCTTTATGCCGTGGACGTGGTCTGCAGAATAGAGAAGATGCAATGTTGGCACTTTTTCCATCCACATTGGAGGGTCTTGCAGATAAATGGTTTAGTCAATATGCAGATGGCCATTTCACTACTTGGGAGGCTCTGAAGACGGCTTTCTCACAAACATTCAGACCAAGTGATTCTTCGGAAAGAGCTTTAGATCAGCTAGAGAATTTGAAGCTAAGGCCAGGTGAATCTTTTCATGAACTTCACACTAGAACAAAAGCACTTGTTGCACGTTTGCCACATGCTCCAGGTGACTTTTTGGTTAAAAAATGGATTGAGAAAGCTCTGCCCAGGTCATCTCAGCAGAAGCTTCGTGAATCTCTTAGATTGGATGCGACCCTCAATGATTTTGTTGCAGCGGCATCACGCATTGAAGAAGCAAGGCAACATTTCGAAGGGATGCACAACCAAAGTACCCTGCAGACATGGATCCTATTGAGCAATTGAGGAGGGAACTGGAAGCATTGAAGATGCAACAAAATCAACAAGAAGAGAAGGTCTTGCCACCACTGCGTCGTACTGATGATGAAGTAGCTCAACTTCGTCGAGAGTTAGAAGATTTGAGGACCACTCAGGATATAAGGAGACAAATTTGGTGTACAATCTGTAACAACAATGGACATTCCAATGCTAATTGCCCTATTAAGGTAAGCTGTCAATTTTGTGGAAAAGATGGTCATGAAGCCAGAGATTGCTACTACCTCAAGGGTACACAGCAGAGAGGTAACCCTCAAAATTTGGATTCATATTATGCTAGTACATCAAATACTTCAAATAGAGAGGAGAATCGACAAGGCCTAGATATAATAGACCTTTGATGTGCTATCGTTGTGGTGAGTACGACCACATGCAAAATAGGTGTTCTCTTCCAGAAGATGCACCTCCTTGTCAGCATTGTCCAGAGGCCAAGGATCATTATACCAAAGATTGCCCAAGAGGTCGTCCTGCTCCAATTCACATGATTGCAGTCTCCCCACCAGTAGAAGGTATGACTACTCAATCCTATGTTGTTTCATCCTCTGCTATGCCCATGATGACCAGAGCTAGGCAAGCAGCAGCAAACCTTAGGGGGGAACAACAAGGAATGCAGGATAAAGAGGAAGAAAAGAAGTCTGGATGGAAGGACCAAGTGGAAATTGAAGGAGCTTATGAAGAAATGACTACTTCTCTAAGGGGGCCAACCAACACGTCTACAAGAAAATACTCAGGAGGTAAACATTGAACAGATCTTGAAAGGTATTCATCACAAGATTAGTCTCTATGAACTTATAAGGATGGATTCACAAATAAGAAGTGATTTATTAAAGATTATACACTCTGCTCACTTGGTCCAATCACCTAGTATAGATGGTTTCATGGTTGATTTTCCTCCTGCACCCTTAGCAGACTACCAAAGTTCGAGATTATCAGTTTATATAAAGGATGAAGCTCTTACAGGTGTGAGCTCTGGTATCAATTTGATGCCAGATTTTACAATGAAGAAGCTGAAATTGAACCCCACCAAGTTGGCACCATTCACGGTTACATTGGCAGATCAACATCGGGGTGCGCCACTTGGCATTATTGAAAAGGTATTGATGGTAGTACAGGGTTGCCACTTTGTGTTGGATTTTGTTGTCATTGCACTTTCACAAGAGACTTCCTATCCTTTGCTCCTGGGAAGACCTTGGCTGAGACAAGCAAAAGCCTTGCAAGATTGGGGAAAAAATAAACTATGGATTTCAACAAATACCAATAGCCAACTGCAACTACATTTGGAAGAAGGATTCGACTCAGGAAAAACTACTGGATATACTATGGATACTCAGGTAATGCCCTCTCTACCCCAAGAAGATGATACATTGTTAAATTGGATGATGGGAAGTGCAGAGTGTTGCACAGTGGAGATCAATGAAATTGAGGAAGAAGTTGCAGATAAGGAAATTACAGAAAAGGGCAATGAAGACCACAAGGTGTTGGAGAATGAGCAACTGAAGGAAAATACAATCTGTGAAGAGAATACCAATATAAAAGTATCAGAGAGGGAAAATTATGAACCTAAGAGCAGAGAAGATCTCCCTTTTGCAGATATACCTCAAGGTTGGATGAAAGAACATGTTGCAGAATATAAATTAAAATCCACTCCTGCATATAGTGGAGATGATTTCTCAAGCAAGAGTAGTCCTGAAACATTAGTTCAAGAAGTCAATTTAGGGGATGAAGAGAACCCTCAAGTAGTCCATTTGGCATCCTCGTTGTGGCATTATCCTCCTTTGCTACAAAGGTAACTTCTTTGCTTTTTACTTACAAAAGTGTCTTCGCATGGTCCTACAAAGATTTAACAGGAATACCAGAAGAGCTTGGGTTACATCGGATACCCTTAGTTGAGAGAGCCGCGCCAGTAAGAAGTAGGCCATATCGACTCAATCCGAAGTATGCAGAGGCGGTAAAGGCAGAGATTACAAAACTAGAGGAAGCAGGTATAATTATGCCAGTAGAACATTCCAGGTGGCTCTCCTCTATGGTTATTGTGCCCAAGAAAAATAGCGGAAAAATAAGAGTATGTGTTGATTTTTGTGCTTTGAATAAAGTGACTATTCAAGATGGATTTCCTCAGCCCTTCACAGAGCAAGTACTTGAAGAAGTAGCTGGTCACACTTTGTATAGTTTCTTGGATGGTTTTAGTGGCTACAATCAGATAGTGATCCATCCTGATGATAGGGACAAAACAGCCTTTGTCACTCCCTAGGGCTCTTATGTCTATACTCGAATGGCTTTTGGTTTGAAGAATGTGCCAGCTTCATTTAATAGAACGATGTATCTGATATTGGGCAAATGGTTAACAACCTTTCTACGCATTTTCATGGATGACGTTTCAGTATTTTCAGGTACAGATAGAAGGGCAGCAGTTCAAGATTTTCATGACCATTTGGAAAATCTAAAGGAATTTTTTGAGCAATGTCTCAAAACAGGTTTGAAATTGAATCCTGATAAATGTCACTTTTTGGTTACTAAGGGCACTCTTCTTGGTCACATAGTATCTACAGAAGGCATAACTGTTGACACTGCAAAGGTTACAGCTATTCTTTCCATGCCAATTCCACAAAGCCCAAAGGAAGTGCAAAGTTTCTTGGGCCATGCAGGGTATCACAGAAGATTCATTAGGATGTATTCAGAGATTGCTAAGCCCTTGTCAAGGCTTACGAGCAAAAAGATCCCTTTCTCTTGGAGTGCTGAAGCTGACAAAGCATTTTGTGAACTAAAGATGAGGCTATGTACTGCTCCACTTTTAAGTGTTCCTAATTGGTCATTGGAATTCCATGTGCATACAGATGCTAGTCTTCATGCTGTTGGTGCAGTTCTAGCTCAACCATCATCTCACAAAGTGGATAGACCTATCTCTTATGCAAGCAGACTACTCAACCAAGCTGAAAGAAATTACAGTACAACGGAAAGAGAAGGTTTGGCTATCGTATTTTCTCTTCAGAAGTTCCGACATTATCTCCTTGGTGTACATTTCATTGTTATTTCTGATCATCAGCCCTTGAAGTATTTGATAAACAAGCCTAGAGTAGCTGGAAGGATTTGGAGATGGTTACTCCTATTTCAAGAATTTAATTTTGATATTCATATTAAGCAAGGAAAAGAGCACTACATGGCAGATCAAGTGTCCAGGACGACAGTGAGCGAAAAGGCAACAGGTATTAATGATGAATTGGTGGATAGCAATCTTTTTCTAGTAGCAATCCGGACTGGTTGGTATGATGAAATTCTCCATGTTCTGACTACTGGAAAGATCCCAGAACACTTGACACCTGTAGAAAAGAGAAGATTGCTCCTGAAAACCAAAGCATATTCTCTTATAAATGGAAATTTATATAAATACTGCCAGGATGATATATTGAGAAGGTGTGTCTATCCAGAGGAGGTAAATCTTTTGCTGAAGGCTGCACACAATGAAGGACACCTAAAGGGGGAAGAATTGGCTCATAGAATCATCCACAAAGGGTTGTGGTGGCCTCATATCTTCAAGGATGCAATCAAGTTTGCTAAAGAATGCCACATCTGCCAGAGATGTGCTCCCGCGCCAACCAGATTAAATTACCAACCATTAGTCATATCTACCGGATGGCTTCCATTTGAACGATGGGGTCTTGATTTCATAGGGCCAATTAGCCCAACTGGGCAACCAGGAGGTAAAAAGTATATTTTGATGGCCATGTGTTATGCCACTAAATGGATAGAGGCTAAAGCTACTGTGGACTGCACGGCTTTAACAGTAGCCAAATTCTTGTATAAACGTATTTTCTCAAGATTTGGTTGCCCACTGGAAATTACTAGTGATAGGGGCACACATTTTGTAAATCAATTGCTCCAGTTTATATTTGACAGGTACAAAATCTTCCATAAAAAATCTTGTGCCTACTACCCCAGGGAAAATGGCCAAGCAGAGAGTTCCAATAAGATTTTGATTGGACTCCTTCGCAAATTATCTTTCGATCATCAAAGCACCTGGCCGCTAGCATTGATTGGTGCAATCTGGGCTTTCAGAACCACGAAAAGGGGAACCACAGGCGAGACTCCCTTCCGTTTAGTATATGGAAAAGAGGCATTGGCACCATTCGAGTTCATTATCAGAAAGGAAATAGAAATCAAAACCATTGGAATTGAACCCCCCATTCAGAGATTGGTGGCATTAGAAGAATACAGAGAAGGAGCAATGCAAAAACTTCAGGTAACACAAGAAGAGCGCAAAAGACTGCATGACAGGTATCTGAGGTCCAATGAAGTACAGGAAGGGTCCATGGTTTTAGTGCATCAAATTCCACCAATTCAAACTAAATTGGCACCCAAATGGGCAGGACCCTATAAGGTTATCAAGGTGTTACCACATGGTGCAGTACATCTAGAAGATTTGCAGGGTAAAAGGATTCCCTTGGTCAACATCTCCAGGGTGAAAAGGTACCTAAACTAAGTCAGCTTGGAAGAATTTCAATCATTGTACGTACCACATGACATTCAAGTATTTGCCATTGTTTTATTCAATAAGAAGATGAGAAGGAAATTGCACCGAGGCGGTGCAAAATCTTGGTGTGGGGGTCTGTAGCACCCCTCTTTTCCCCTTCTTTCTCTCCATTTCTCTTTCTCTCTCTCCCATCCCCTCTTTCTTTCTTTCTTCTTTCTTTCCTTCTATCTCTCTCTGTCTCTCTCTCTCTCTTTTCTCTCTCCTCCCCCGCGTGCCCCCCTTTTCTCTATTTCTCTCTCTCTCTCTTCTCTTTCGATTTCCCCCTCTCTCTCTATTTCCCTCTCTTTCTCTTTCTCTTCCTCTCTCTCCCTCTCTCCCTTTTTCTTTCTCTCTCTCTCTTTTCTCTCTCCTCCCCTACGTGCCCTCCTTTTATCTCTCTCTCTCTCTCTCTCTCTCTCTCTCTCTCTCTCTCTCTCTCTCTCTCTCTCTCTCTCTCTCTCTCTTTCCCCATCCCTCTCTCTCTCTCTCTCTCTCTCTCTCTCTCTCTCTCTCTCTCTCTCTCTCTCTCTCTCTCTCTCTCTCTCTCTCCTCACCCGCCCTCCGCAGACCTCCTCACCCGCCCCCCGCAGCCTCCTCACCCGCCCTCCGCAGCCCCACCCGCCCCCGCAGCCTCCTCACCCGCCCTCCGCAGCCCCCTCACCCGCCCTCCGCAGCCCCCCTCACCCGCCCTCCGCAACCCCCCTCACCCGCCCCTCCGCAGCCCCCCTCACCCGCCCTCCGCAGCCTCCCTCACCCGCCCCTCCGCAGCCTCCCTCACCCGCCCCCCGCAGCCTCCCCCCCCTCCGCAGCCCCCCTCACCCGCCCTCCACAGCCCCCCTCACCCGCCCCCCGCAGCCTCCTCACCCGCCCTCCGCAGCCCCCCCCCCCCTCACCCGCCCTCCGCAGCCCCCCTCACCCGCCCCCCGCAGCCTCCTCACCGGCCCTCCGCAGCCCCACCCGCCCCCCGCAGCCTCCTCACCCGCCCTCCACAGCCCCCCTCACCCGCCCTCCGCAGCCCCCCTCACCCGCCCTCCGCAGCCCCCTTCACCCGCCCCCCGCAGCCTCCTCACCCGCCCTCCGCAGCCCCCCCTCACCCGCCCTCCGCAGCCCCCCTCACCCGCCCCCGCAGCCTCCTCACCCGCCCTCCGCAGCCCCACCCACCCCCCGCAGCCCCCTCACCCGCCCCCCGCAGCCCCCCCACCTAGCTACCCACCCGCCACCCCCCGCCCTTCACAACCCGCTGACCCCCACTAAACCCCCCCCCCCCCCCCCCCCCCGCATGCACACACCCTCGCGTATGCGCACACACACACACTTAACACCGGCATACCCATCTCCACACACATAACCACATACACACACACACACAGATACACACATATGCAACCACACACACACCTTCATAATCACAAACACACACTCTCATAGTTACAAACACACACCCATAAACACACACCCACAAACCCACACTCACACTTTCACATTCACACATACCCCGCGTACACACACACATTCACACACACGCACCCACACACACAAACACATACACACAGTCACTCACAATCACACAATCACATAGGAACAATGCAAAACTCCAGAGGCAATTCTTCAGTCCTGGCCATCTCAGGAGATGACAGATATGGAGCCTTAAAGAGGACATTTCTTGGAAGTAAAACGGGAAATGATGATCTTGAGGTGGGGATTATTCGGCCAACTCTCTTTGACATGTTTGGACGTGATTCAAGGAGCAAAGACAAAAGGTTGTAAAGGTTCTGCTACAGAGAGTGCACCGTGATGGAGATGGGAGTGTGCCCCATTTAGGCTGTCTAAGTTCCCTGGCTCAACAATTCATCAAACACAAGCTTGATGAGTCTGAGGATGCAAATGAGTACTTCGAGCCAGCTTTGGAGATGACCTTTCAAATTAAAGTATTTCTTGGGGCTCTAGGATTTGTGAAGTTACCCTCCCTTTCTCACACTCCCTTTCTCACACTCAAGGGGTGTTTTTAAATCACCGGCAACATAAAGAAAAGATCTCACTTTGGCTACAAAAGGGTGTGTGATAAAAAGTGCGCATGGTAAAAATTGGAAGCAGAGAAAATACTATTGCCACCAAGCATTCACGACGACTACCTATTTTTGTGGATCTAATTCAAATCAAGTGGAATATTTGACCTACCCCCCAATTTTGGGTGATCAACCGGCGCGTGATCAGTAGACGTGAAGAATCGGCAAGGCCCTCTTGACCTATTGGGGCCTATAAAAACAATGGATTGTGCTCATTTGGGGTACAATTTTTAGAGATATAGAGGTTCGAGCATACGTGCAGAAGTCCTCTCTTGCACTTGGTGGTTTCAAGCCTATTGTAGGAGCTACTCTATAGTGTGTATACAGAGGGTAGGCTTCTCAGTGGAGGGCTATGAGCACCATAGTGTAAGGGAGTAGCTTGGATTCTTCTTCTTTTCTGTGAGTCAGTGTTGTTGATTAGGTTCTATCCTCTTGTGAAATTCTTTGTATTGTTCTGAGTTAGTCTGCGTATCAGTGGCCCCTTATGCTAATGAGAAGAATCTGTTGTGTTAGAGTTATTTACTTTTAGGGTGGCTTGTTAGCCCTAAGCTTGCGGCTCGTTAGCACGAAGTTTGCACTTCTGAGCATCACTCTGCCCAACCTTGTAATCACCTGATTTGAATCAAGAAGTGTACGGTCTTCTTTGGTCATTTGTTGTCCATATTTTCCGAAGTATTTACCACTCTGTGCAATCCGTGTTATCTACCTGCTCACAGAAATGTTAAAGGGTATACTTCCCTAAAGAGAACCCCCCTTGAGTAGGTGATGTACTCGACGTGTTTAGTTTTCATTCTCTACTTTTGTTAAAAGCGGATACCCCAGTACCTCCTCTACACTCTTCTTCGGGAGATCTCTGTGGTTTGGTATCCTTAGCAATCTTTTCAGTCTCCTTGTGTATATGTGTGGGTGCATGCGTGTATGTGCCACATGTGTGTATGTGGGGGTGTGTGTGTGGGTGGGTGTGTGTGTGTGAGGGTGTGTGTGTGGGTGGGTGCGTGTGTAAATGGGAGTGTATATATATATGTGATTGTGCATATGTGTGTAGGTAAGAGTGTGCGTGCTCATGTATGTGTGTGTATATGTATGAGTGTGTGTGCATGCGAATGTGCGTATGTGTGCATATATGTGTGTGAGAGTATGTATGTATGTGTGGGTGAATGTGTGCAGGTACCAGTGTGTGTGTGTGTGTTTGTGTGTGTGTGGGATGTGTGTGTGAGAGAGTGGGGGTGGTGTGCAGGGTGGGGTGGTGGGGTGGGGTGGCGGGGTGGGGTGGGGTGGCGGGGAGGAGAGAGAGAGAGAGAGAGAGAGAGAGAGAGAGAGAGAGAGAGAGAGAGAGAGAGAGAGGGAGAGAGAGGGGGGGGCGCAGCAGGGTGGGGTGGCGGGGCGGGGGTGCGGGGTGGGGTGGCGGGACGGGGGTGCAGGGTGGGGTGGGGTGGCGAGGTGGGGGTGCAGGGTGGGGTGGCGGGGTGGGGTCGGGGTGGGGGTGGCGGGGAAGAGAGAGAGAGAGAGAGAGAGAGAGAGAGAGAGAGAGAGAGAGAGAGAGAGAGAGAGGGGGCGCAGCAGGGTTGCGTGGTGGGGCGGGGGTGCAGGGTGGGGTGGTGGGGTGGGGTGGCGAGACGGGGGTGCAGGGTGGGGTGGGGTGGCGAGGTGGGGGTGCGGGGTGAGGTGGCGGGGTGGGGTCGGGGTGGGGGTGGCGGGGAAGAGAGAGAGAGAGAGAGAGAGAGAGAGAGAGAGAGAGAGAGAGAGAGAGAGAGAGAGAGAGAGAGAGAGAGAGAGAGAGAGAGAGAGAGAGAGAGAGAGAGAGAGAGGGGGGGAGGGGGGTGTACACATGAGGGGGCGGGGGGGTGGCGGGTGTGCGGGGTGAAATGGGGGAGGGAAGCGGGGGAGCGGGGTGGGGTGGCGGGATGGGGGTGCGGGGTGGGGTGGCGGGGAGGGGAGAGAGAGATAGAGAGAGAGAGAGAGAGAGAGGGGGGGGGTGTACACGTGAGGGGGCGGGGGGGGTGGCGGGTGTGCGGGGTGAAATGGGGGAGGGAAGCGGGGTGGGGTGGCGGGGTGGGGGTGCGGGGTGGGGTGGCGGGGAGGGGAGAGAGAGAGGGAGAGAGAGAGAGAGAGAGAGAGAGAGAGAGAGGGGGGTGTACACGTGAGGGGGCGGGGGGGGCGGGTGTGCGGGGTGAAATGGGGGAGGGAAGCGGGGTGGGGTGGCGGGGTGGGGGTGCAGGGTGGGGTGGCGGGGAGGGGAGAGAGAGAGGGGGAGAGAGAGAGAGAGAGAGAGAGAGAGAGAGAGAGAGAGAGAGAGAGAGAGAGAGAGAGAGAGAGAGAGAGAGAGAGAGAGAGAGAGAGAGAGAGAGAGAGAGAGAGAAGGGGGGGTGTACACGTGAGGGGGCGGGGGGGTGGCGGGTGCGCGGGGTGAAAAGGGGGAGCGGGGTGGGGTGGCGGGGTGGGGGTGCGGAGTGGGGTGACGGGGAGGGGAGAGAGAGAGAGAGAGAGAGAGAGGGGAGAGAGAGAGAGAGGGGGGGGTAGTGTGTGCGCGTGAGGGGCAGGGGGGTGGCGGGTGTGCGGGGTGAAACGGGGGAACGGGGTGGGGTGGCGGGGTGGGGGTGCGGGGTGCGGGGTGGGGTGGCGGAGAGGGGAGAGAGAGAGAGAGAGAGAGAGAGAGAGAGAGAGAGAGAGAGAGAGAGAGAGAGAGAGAGAGAGAGAGAGAGAGAGAGAGAGAGAGAGAGAGAGAGAGAGAGAGAGAGGGGGGGGTGTACACGTGAGGGGGCGGGGGGGTGGCGGGTGTGCGGGGTGAAATGGGGGAGGGAAGCGGGGGAGCAGGGTGGGGTGGCGGGGTGGGGGTGCGGGGTGGGGTGGCGGGGAGGGGGGAGAGAGAGAGAGAGAGAGAGAGAGAGAGAGAGAGAGAGAGAGAGAGAGAGAGAGAGAGAGAGAGAGAGAGAGAGAGAGAGAGAGAGAGAGAGAGAGAGAGAGAGAGAGAGAGAGAGAGAGAGAGAGAGAGAGAGAGAGAGAGAGAGAGAGAGAGAGGGAGAGAGAGAGAGAGAGAGAGAGAGAGAGAGAGAGAGAGAGAGAGAGAGAGAGAGAGAGAGAGAGAGAGAGAGAGAGAGAGAGAGAGAGAGAGAGGGGGGGTTGAATGGGGGGGACGAATGGAGGGTACGAATGGGGGGGGCGAATGGAGGGGACGGATGGAGGGGTTGAATGGGGGGGACAAATGGAGAGGACGAATGGGGGGGGGCGAATGGAGGGGACGGATGGAGGGGTTGAATGGGGGGGACAAATGGAGGGTACGAATGGGGGGGGCAAATGGAGGGGACGGATGGAGGGGTTGAATGGGGGGGACAAATGGAGGGGACGAATGGGGGGGGCGAATGGAGGGGACGGATGGAGGGGTTGAATGGGGGGGACGAATGGAGGGGACGAATGGAGGGGACGAATGGGGGGGCGAATGGAGGGGTTGAATGGAGGGATTGAATGGGGGGACAAATGGAGGGGACGAATGGGGGGGGCGAATGGAGGGGTTGAATGGGGGGGACAACTGGAGGGGACGAATGGGGGGGGGCGAATGGAGGGGGCGAATGGAGGGGACGGATGGGGGGGGGGGGGGGCAAATGGAGGGGACGAATGGGGGGGGGGGCGAATGGAGGGGACGAATGGGGGGGGGGGCGAATGGAGGGGACGGATGGAGGGGTTGAATGGGGGGACAAATGGAGGGGATGAATGGAGGGGACTGTTCATTGTGTTATTGACTTGAAAAGCATGCTTCATAAATATGTATGCACGTATTGTCAAGAGCAGGGTTCGAACTCGCGTCCGTTGTTTGAGAATGATCTCGTCTATCCAAGGCGCCCGTCGTTATATCTTGTGGAAGGAATGGATAGGATATTCACAGATGCTGTAATCGATGGTTTGCGCCCGTCCTGTTTGCGCCGTCCTGTTATAGAAAGTCCTAAAAGGAGGTACTTATGGAGTACTACAGACCCCCACATCAAGCTTTTGCCCGTCCCTGGTGCAATTTCTCCCTTATTTTACTTATTTCAAAGAGATCCAGTTATAGTGCAATTACAAAAAAGAAACACGGTATGTACAAGGAATGAAGTGCTTCCATTTTGACCTAATTCAGATACTTCTTCACCCTGGAGATGTTGACTAGGGGAATCCTTTTACCCTACAGATCTTCCAGATGCACAGCGCCATGTGGCAATACTTTGATTACCTTATAAGGTCCTATCCACTTTGGTGCCAATTTAGTTTGACTTGGTGGAACCTGATGCACAAAAACCATAGACCCTTCCTGAACTTCATTGGATCTCAGATACCTGTCATGCAATCTCTTGCGCTCTTCTTGTGTCACCAGAAGTTTCTGCATTGCCCCTTCTCTGTACTCTTCTAATGCCACCAATCTCTGACTGGGGGGTTCAATTCCAATGGTTTTGATTCCTATTTCTTTTCTGATGATAAACTCAAATGGTGCCAATGCCTCTTTCCCATAAACTAAGCGAAATGGAGTCTCGCCTGTGGTTCCCCTCATCGTGGTTCTGAAAGCCCAAATTGCACCAATTAGTGCTAGTGGCCAAGAACTTTGATGATCAAAAGATAATTTGCGAAGTAGTCCAATCAAAATCTTATTGGAACTCTCTGCTTCGCCATTTGCCCTTGGGTAATAGGCACAAGACTTTTTATGGAAGATTTTGTACTTGTCAAATATAAACTGGAGCAATTGATTTACAAAATGTGTGCCCCTATCACTAGTAATCTCCAATGGGCAACCAAATCTTGAGAAAATACGTTTATACACAAATTTAGCTACTGTCAGAGCCGTGCAGTCCACAGTAGCTTTAGCCTCTATCCATTTCGTGGCATAACATGTGGCCATCAAAATATACTTTTTACCTCCTGGTTGCCCAGTTGGGCTAATTGGCCCTATGAAATCAAGACCCCATCGTTCAAATGGAAGCCATACGGTAGATACGACTAATGGTTGGAAATTCAATCTGGTTGGCGTGGGAGCACATCTCTGACAGATGTGGCATTCTTTTGCAAACTTGATTGCATCCTTGAAAATATGAGGCCACCATAACCCTTTGTGGATGATTCTATGAGCCAATTCTTTCCCCTTTAGGTGTCCTTCATTGTGTGCAGCCTCCAGCAAAAGAGTTACCTCTTCTGGATAGACACACCTTCTCAATATATCATCCTGACAGTATTTATATAAATTTCCATTTATAAGAGAATATGCTTTGGTTTTCAGGAGCAATCTTCTCTTTTCTACAGGTGTCAAGTGTTCTGGGATCTTTCCAGTAGTGAGAACATGAAGAATTTCATCATACCAACCTGTCCGAATTGCTACTAGAAAAAGATTACTATCCACCAGTTCATCATTAATACCTGTTGCCTTTTCGCTCATTGCCGTCCTGGACACTTGATCTGCCATGTAGTGCTCTTTTCCTGGCTTAATATGAATATCAAAATTAAATTCTTGAAATAGGAGTAACCATCTCCAAATCCTTCCAGCTACTCTAGGCTTGTTTATCAAATACTTCAAGGGCTGATGATCAGAAATGACAATGAAATGTACACCAAGGAGATAATGTCAAAACTTCTGAAGAGCAAATACGATAGCCAAACCTTCTCTTTCCGTTGTACTGTAATTTCTTTCTGCTTGGTTGAGTAGTCTGCTTGCATAAGAGATAGGTCTATCCACTTTGTGAGATGATGGTTGAGCTAGAACTGCACCAACAGCATGAAGACTAGCATCTGTATGCACATGAAATTCCAATGACCAATTAGGAACACTTAAAAGTGGAGCAGTACATAGCCTCAACTTTAGTTCACAAAATGCTTTGTCAGCTTCAGCACTCCATGAGAAAGGGATCTTTTTGCTGGTAAGCCTTGACAAGGGCTTAGCAATTTTCGAATACATCCTAATGAATCTTCTGTGATACCCTGCATGGCCCAAGAAACTTTGCACTTCCTTTGGGCTTTGTGGAATTGGCATGGAAAGAATAGCTGTAACCTTTGCAGGGTCAACAGTTATGCCTTCAGCAGATACTATGTGACCAAGAAGAGTGCCCTTAGTGACCAAAAAGTGACATTTATCAGGATTCAATTTCAAACCTGTTTTGAGACATTGCTCAAAAATTTCTTTTAGATTTTCCAAATGGTCATGGAAATCTTGAACTGCTGCCCTTCTATCTGTACCTGAAAATACTGAAAATTCATCCATGAAAATGCGTAGAAAGGTTGTTAACCATTTGCCCAATATCAAATACATCGTTCTATTAAATGAAGCCGGTGCATTCTTCAAACCAAAAGCCATTCGAGTATAGACATAAGTGCCCCAGGGAGTGGCAAAGGCTGTTTTGTCCCTATCATCAGGATGGATCACTATCTGATTGTAGCCACTAAAACCATCCAAGAAACTATACAAAGTGTCACCAGCTACCTCTTCAAGTACTTGCTCTGTGAAGGGCTGAGGAAATCCATCTTGAATAGTCACTTTATTCAAAGCACGGAAATCAACACATACCCTTATTTTTCCACTATTTTTCTTCGGCACAATAGCCATCTAGAATGTTCTACTGGCACAATTATACCTGCTTCTTCTAGTTTTGTAATCTCTGCTTTTACCGCCTCTGCATACTTCGGATTGAGTCGATATGGCCTACTTCTTACAGGCGCAGCTCCCTGAACCAAGGGTATCCGATGTAATCCAAGCTCTTCTGGTATTCCTGTTAGATCTTTGTAGGACCATGCAAAGACACTTTTGTAAGTAAAGAGCAAAGAAGTTACCTTCTGTAGTAAATTAGGATAATGCCACAACCAGGATGCCAAATGGACTACTTGAGGGTTCTCTTCATCCCCTAAATTTACTTCTTGAACCAATGTTTCAGGACTGGCCTTGTTTGATAAATCATCTCCACTATATGCAGGAGTGGAGTTTAATTTATATTCTGCAACATGTTCTTCCATCCATCCTTGAGGTATATTTGAGAAAGGAAGATCTTCTCTGCCCTTAGGTTCAAAATATTCTACCTCTGATACTTTTATCTGGGTTGCTTCCTCAAGGCTTGTGCTTTCCTGCAATTGCTCATTCTCCAACACCTTGTGGTCTTCATTGCCCTTTCCTGTAATTACCTTATCTGCAACTTCTTCCTCAATTTCATTAATCTCCACTGTGCAACACTCTGCACTTCCCATCATCCAATTTAACAATGTATCCTCTTCTTGGGGTAGAGAGGGCATTACCTGAGTGTCCACAGTATATCCAGTAGTTTTTCTTGAGTCGAATCCTTCTTCCAATGTAGTTGCAGTTGGCTATTGGTATTTGTTGAAATCCATAGTTTATTTTTTCCCCAATCTTGCAAAGCTTTTGCTTGTCTCAGCCAAGGTCTCCCCAGGAGTAGAGGGTAAGAAGTCTCCTGTGGAAGTGCAATAACAACAAAATCTAGAACAAAATGGCGGGCCTGTACTACCATCAGTACCTTCTCAATAATGCCTAGTGGCGCAACCCGATGTTGATCTGCCAATGTAACCGTGAATGGTGCCAACTTGGTGGGGTTCAATTTCAGCTTCTTCATTGTAAAATCTGGCATTAAATTGATACCAGAGCCTCCATCTATGATCACACCTGTGAGAGCTTCATCCTTTATACAAACAGATAATCTTGAGCTTTGGTAGTCTGCTAAGGGTGCAGGGGGAAAATCAACCATGAAACCATCTATACTAGGTGATTGGACCAAGTGAGCAGAGTGTATAATCTTCAGTAAGTCACTTCTTATTTTTGAATCCATCCTTATAAGTTCATATAGACTAACCTTGTGATGAATACCTTTCAAGATCTGTTCAATGTTTACCTCCTGAGTGTTTTCTTGCAGACTTGTTGGTTGGCCCTTTAGAGAAGTAGTCATCTTATTATAAGCTTCTTCAATTTGTGCTTGGTCCTTCCATCCAGACTCCTTTTCTTCCTCTTTATTCTGAAATCCTTGTTGTTCATCTCTCTGGGTTGCAGCTGCTTGCCTAGCTCTAGTCATCATGGGCATTGCAGAGGATGAAACAGCATAAGTCTGAGTGGTTTTTCCTTCTTCATGTGGAGAGACTACTATCATATGAATTGGAGTAGGACGACCTCTTGGGCAATCTTTGGTATAATGATCCTTGGCCTCTGGACAATGTTGACAAGGAGGTGCATCTTCTGGGAGGGAACACCTATTTTGCATGTGGCCATATTCACCACAACGATAGCACATCAAGGGTCTATTATATCTAGGCTTTGCAGGCCTATTCTCCTCTCTATTAGATGTATTTGAAGTACTAGCATAGTATGAATCCAAAGTTTGAGGGTTACCTCTCTGCTGTGTACCCTTGAGGTAATAGCAATCTCTGGCTTCATGACCATCTTTTCCACAAAATTGACAGCTTACCTTAATAGGGCAATTAGCATTGGAATGTCCATTGTTGTTACAGATTGTACACCAAATTTGTCTCCTTATATCCTGAGTGGTCTTCAAATCTTCTAACTGTCGGCGAAGTTGGGCTACTTCATCATCAGTGCGACGCAGTGGCGGCAAGACCTTCTTTTCTTGTTGATTTTGTTGCATTTTCAATGCTTCCAATTCCCTCCTCAGTTGCTCAATAGGATCCAGATCTGCAGCATACTTTGGTTGTGTATCCCCTTCAAAATGTTGCCTTGCTTCTTCAATGCGTGATGCAGCTGCAACAAAATCATTGAGGGTAGCATCCAATCTAAGAGACTCACGAAGCTTCTGTTGAGATGACCTGGGCAGAGCCTTCTCAATCCACTTTTTAACCAAAAGATCACCTGGAGCATGTGGTAGACGTGCAACAAGTGCTTTTGTTCTAGTGTGAAGTTCATGAAAGGATTCACCTGGCCTTAGCTTCAAATTCTCTAGCTGATCTAGAGCTCTTTCCGAAGAATCACTTGGTCTGAATGTTAGTGAGAAAGCCGCCTTCAGAGCCTCCCAAGTAGCAAAATGACCATCTGCATATTGACTGTACCATTTATCTGCAAGACCCTCCAATGTAGATGGAAAGAGTGCCAGCATTGCATCCTCTCTATTTTGCAAAACTCGTCCACGGCATAAAGAGATGAATCGTCTCACATGATCATCAGCATCCTCATAGGCTTGTCCCTTGAAGGTAGGGAATTTGATGTTTAATCTAGAGAGTAAATGAGAGAGATCCTCCATTTGTACTGGTGTTTCTTCGGACGTATCTGAGGAGAAGTCTAGGGTTCTCCTATACCTCTCTTTTGACAATGGTGTTGTACCCAAATCAATAGATAAATTTAGGGAAGGCAGAGGGGAGGTAGACTCACTAGCCGTGGTTATTGCTGACTTGTTAAGGCTCCTCCGAACACGAAGAGACTCCTTATCTGCTCGTGTATGGGTCATGTACCTATTCGCAATTGCAATAGGGAAAAACACCTCTCACAGAAATGCAAAGGTCCCACCGGGCATGCCAAACTGTAGAGGAGGTACTGGGGTATCCGCTTTTAACAAAAGTAGAGAATGAAAACTAAACACGTCGAGTACATCACCTACTCAAGGGGGGTTCTCTTTAGGGAAGTATACCCTTTAACATTTCTGTGAGCAGGTAGATAACACGGATTGCACAGAGTGGTACATACTTCAGAAAATACGAACAACAATTGACCAAGGAAGTCCATACACTTCTTGATTGGATTTAGATGATTACAAGATTTGTCAAGGAAATGCTCAAAAACTAATGCTCAGTGCTTCGTGGCACTCTAAGCAGATAAACATAAATCAATACAAATGGTGAAGAAATTGCTCAAGAGAACAGAGCTTAACAACAATACTGACTCACAGAAAAGAAAGAAATCTAAGGCACTCCTTTACACTATAGTGCTCATAGCCCTCCACTGAGAAGCCTACCCTCTGTATCCACACTACAGAGTAGCTCCTACAATAGGCTTGAAACCACCAAGTACAAGAGAGAACTTCTGCACGTATACACACGTCAATGTAACTCTCAAAATGTACCCCCAATGAGCACAAATCCATTGTTTTTATAGGCCCCAATAGGCCAAGAGAGCCTTGCCGAATCTTCACATCCACTGATCACGTGCCGGTGGAATGCCCAAAATTGGAGGGGTAGGTCAATTACTCCTTTGATTTGAGTTGCATCCACAAAATAGCTAGTCGCCGTGAATGGTTGGTGGCAAAAAAAACTTCTCCCTGCTTCCACTTTTAACAATTTACTTTTACCTTTTCACACTAAAGAGCTTCCATAACTTAGGAGAGTATCAGGAATTTGAACCAGGAAACTGATTTCTAAATGGGTGTGACATTGTGAATTCCTTTGGCTGGAAGGTTTTGCAACTCAAACCTTTTTGTGCATTCACTGTATGTTCTCCTTTGTTATTTCACCTCCAAGGGCCCATACCACCTCAGCTCAGCACCGCACCCAACCTTGCAACAATCTTCTAGAGATAACTGGTTCAATATTCCGAAATGTCTTGCTCTTTTCAGGGTCAACACTTCGACAAACCAAACATTCAAAGCACACCAAATTGCACTTCTCCATGTAAAGATTGCGGAGCTCTGCATGTTCTTTAACCAAGTTACTAAAGAAATTAAATGACTTGGATTCAGCTTCTTTCTCTTCTTCGGGAGATCTCTATGGTTTGGTATCCTTAGCAATCTTTTCAGTCTCCTTGTGTATATGTGTGGGTGCATGCGTGTGTGTGCCGCATGTGTGTATGTGGGGGTGTGTGTGTGGGTGGGTGTGTGTGTGTGTGAGGGTGTGTGTGTGGGTGGGTGCGTGTGTAAATGGGAGTGTATATATATATGTGATTGTGCATATGTGTGTAGGTAAGAGTGTGCGTGCTCATGTATGTGTGTGTATATGTATGAGTGTGTGTGCATGCGAATGTGCGTATGTGTGCATATATGTGTGTGAGAGTATGTATGTATGTGTGGGTGAATGTGTGCAGGTACCAGTGTGTGTGTGTGTTTGTGTGTGTGTGGGATGTGTGTGTGAGAGAGTGGGGGTGGTGTGCAGGGTGGGGTGGTGGGGTGGGGTGGCGGGGTGGGGGTGTGGGGTGGGATGGCGGGGCGGGGGTGCGGGGTGGGGTGGCGGGACGGGGGTGCAGGGTGGGGTCGTGGGGTGGGGTGGCGAGGTGGGGGTGCATGGTGGGGTGGCGGGGTGGGGTCGGGGTGGGGGTGGCGGGGAAGAGAGAGAGAGAGAGAGAGGGGGGGGCGCAGCAGGGTGGGGTGGCGGGGCGGGGGTGCAGGGTGGGGTGGTGGGGTGGGGTGGTGAGACGGGGCTGCAGGGTGGGGTGGTGGGGTGGGGTGGCGAGGTGGGCATGCGGGGTGAGGTGGCGGGGTGGGGTCGGGGTGGGGGTGGCGGGGAAGAGAGAGAGAGAGAGAGAGAGAGAGAGAGAGAGAGAGAGAGAGAGAGAGAGAGGGGGGTGTACACGTGAGGGGGCGGGGGGTGGCGGGTGTGCGGGGTGAAATAGGGGAGGGAAGCGGGGGAGTGGGATGGGGTGGCGGGGTGGGGGTGCGGGGTGGGGTGGCGGGGAGGGGAGAGAGAGAGGGAGAGAGAGAGAGAGAGAGAGAGAGAGACAGAGAGAGAGAGAGAGAGAGAGAGAGAGAGAGAGAGAAAGAGAGAGAGAGAGGGGGGGGGGGGTGTACACGTGAGGGGGCGGGGGGTGGCGGGTGTGCGGGGTGAAATGGGGGAGGGAAGCGGGGGAGCGGGGTGGGGGTGCGGGGTGGGGTGGCGGGGAGGGGAGAGAGAGAGGGAGAGAGAGAGAGAGAGAGAGAGAGAGAGAGAGAGAGAGAGAGAGAGAGAGAGAGAGAGAGAGAGAGAGAGAGAGAGAGAGAGAGAGAGAGACAGAGGGGCGGGGGGTGTACACGTGAGGGGGCGGGGGGGCGGGTGTGTGGGGTGAAATGGGGGAGGGAAGCGGGGGAGCGGGGTGGGGTGGCGGGGTGGGGGTGCGGGGTGGGGTGGCGGGGAGGGGAGAGAGAGAGGGAGAGAGAGAGAGAGAGAGAGAGAGAGAGAGAGAGAGAGAGAGAGAGAGAGAGAGAGAGAGAGAGAGAGAGAGAGAGAGAGAGAGAGAGAGAGAGAGAGAGAGAGAGTGAGAGAGAGAGAGAGAGAGAGAGAGAGAGAGAGAGAAGGGGGGGGTGTACACGTGAGGGGGCGGGGGGTGGCGGGTGCGCGGGGTGAAAAGGGGGAGGGAAACGGGGGAGCGGGGTGGGGTGGCGGGGTGGGGGTGGGGAGTGGGGTGACGGGGAGGGGAGAGAGAGAGAGAGAGAGAGAGAGAGAGAGAGAGAGAGAGAGAGAGAGAGAGAGAGAGAGAGAGAGAGAGAGAGAGAGAGAGAGAGAGGGGAGAGAGAGAGAGAGAGAGAGAGAGAGGGGGGGTAGTGTGTGCCCGTGAGGGGCGGGGGGGTGGCGGGTGTGCGGGGTGAAACGGGGGAGCGGGGTGGGGTGGCGGGGTGGGGGTGCGGGGTGGGGTGGCGGAGAGGGGAGAGAGAGAGAGAGAGAGAGAGAGAGAGAGAGAGAGAGAGAGAGAGAGAGAGAGAGAGAGAGAGAGAGAGAGAGAGAGAGAGAGAGAGAGAGAGAGAGAGAGAGAGAGAGAGAGAGAGAGAGAGGGGGGGGTGTACACGTGAGGGGGTGGCGGGTGTGCGGGGTGAAATGGGGGAGGGAAGCGGGGGAGCGGGGTGGGGTGGCGGGGTGGGGGTGCGGGGTGGGGTGGCGGGGAGGGGAGAGAGAGAGAGAGAGAGAGAGAGAGAGAGAGAGAGAGAGAGAGAGAGAGAGAGAGAGAGAGAGAGAGAGAGAGAGAGAGAGAGAGAGAGAGAGAGAGAGAGAGAGAGAGAGAGAGGGAGAGGGAGAGAGAGAGAGAGAGAGAGAGAGAGAGAGAGAGAGAGAGAGAGAGAGAGAGAGAGAGAGAGAGAGAGAGAGAGGGGGGTTCAATGGGGGGGACGAATGGAGGGTACGAATGGGGGGGGCGAATGGAGGGGACGGATGGAGGGGTTGAATGGGGGGGACAAATGGAGGGGACGAATGGGGGGGGCGAATGGAGGGGACGGATGGAGGGGTTGAATGGGGGGGACAAATGGAGGGTACGAATGGGGGGGGGGGGCGAATGGAGGGGACGGATGGAGGGGTTGAATCGGGGGGACAATTGGAGGGGACGAATGGGGGGGGGGGGCGAATGGAGGGGACGGATGGAGGGGTTGAATGGGGGGACAAATGGAGGGGACGAATGGGGGGGGGGGCGAATGGAGGGGGCGAATGGAGGGGACGGATGGGGGGGGCAAATGGAGCGGACGAATGGGGGGGGGGGAATGGAGGGGACGAATGGGGGGGGGGGGGCGAATGGAGGGGACGGATGGAGGGGTTGAATGGGGGGACAAATGGAGGGGATGAATGGAGGGGACTGTTCGTTGTGTTATTGACTTGAAAAGCATGCTTCATAAATATGTATGCACGTATTGCCGAGAGCAGGGTTCGAACTCGCGTCCGTTGTTTGAGAATGATCTCGTCTATCCAAGGCGCCCGTCGTTATATCTTGTGGAAGGAATGGATAGGATATTCACAGATGCTATAATCGATGGTTTGCGCCCGTCCTGTTTGCGCCGTCCTGTTATAGAAAGTCCTAAAAGGAGGTACTTATGGAGTACTACAAAAGGCATCAAGATATCTTCGTGTATTAACCCTTTAGAATCACTTGTTTTTCTAAAATTTTAGTCTTCGCCATCTTGATTTCTCTTTGGAGTGCCTTAGGTGGGGCCCATGGAAAAACGTAACCTCATTTGAAGACGTATTACTTGGATTCTATTCAACATCTCTCAAATATTCTAGATTCAAAATTTGAAGAGATTCCATGTAGTGTTGATACACAAAAACTCTGTTTTTCTAAGATCAAACTGTCAAGTGAGTGTGATAGTGTTCAAGCAGAAGTACTACTTCTAGTGTTTCTGTAGTATTGTGAGTTTCTACAAAGATGTCTAACACTAATCGAATGAGTCAACTTATGAGTGATAAGTTAGAGAAGAACAAATTCCATGCTTGGAGATTCATAATGATAAATTTCTTGATGCAAAAAAGGCTATTGGACATACATCTAAGGAGAGAAGGAAAAAAGTCCACAATTACTAGAGGGGAATCAAATTATGGGCCACTTAAGAGCATGTGAAGAGTAGAATCATGGAGCATGGAAGCTAATGTATTGGTTTTCTATTAGCATACAAGATAGCATAATTGGGAACATACATGATGTCAAAATTATGAAAGAGGCTTCCAATAGTTTGTTCACTTTGTATGAGACCAATACAAAGGCATACAATTTGCAACTCAAGAATGACGTACATAGACTAGAGAAAAAAAGCATGTGAGTAACTACCTACACCCAAAAAAATGAAAAGCATATGTGAGTCATCTACATCTATTGGTATCAATGTAGATGATGATGATAAGGTGCAAGTGTGCCTCTGTAGTTTAGGAACTACATATGAGTAGTTCAGAAAATCTATTTAGGCTAGGGAAAATATCCCAAATGTTGTTCATCTTGTGTCCATGGGAACAATTGAACAAAAGAGCCTTGGTAAAAGCTTGAACTCCCAACAAGAAAGTAGTTTTGAGCATGTATTCTATGTTGTCAGAGGAAGAGGCCAAATAAGAAAATCATGCAAGAGGTATAGAGGAGTTTCAAGGTACGGGGAGCCAAAGAGGCTACACAAATTTCTAAAGAAATGTTTCGAGTAATGATAGTAAGGAATGTTGGAATTATGGTAAATGTGGTCACTTTGAATATGATTGCAAGTTGAATGATGAAAATAGAAGAAAGCAACATAAAAACTTTGCATCCATAGATGCACATGATTCGGAGAAGTTGTTCATGGTCCAACATCACATGATAAATACAATGTCTGCTCATGTTTCAAATTTGAATGGTAATGTCTATTATATTGATTGCCTCAAACCACATGAATTACCATGCAGAATGGTTTAGCAATTTGCTAAGTTATCTATTCTTGGATTTGTTTAAATAAGTGATGATACATCACATCCTTGATGGAGAGTGTTAATCTCCAAAAGAACAAGTTACTCTTGAAGTTAGAGCACCTCTATATCAAGAATAACTTAAAACCTTCACCAATTTGGAGGATCAATACTCAACTACCAAAATCGTGAACAAACTGTGAAGAAGATGACTACATAGAAAGTCTGATGCAGATAACTCATTTATTGATTCATCAAATGAGAAAAATATTTGATAAAAATTTGTAAAAGATATCGTCTATAGTTTGAACACCTCCTTCAAGTTAAATCATTCCAAAAGACTCAGCAAATCTTGGGAAATGATCTCAACAAGTCACCTATGTCTAAAACTATAGTTCTTTATAGTCGACTTTGACACCTACAACTTCTAAAGCTTGGTTCTCCCAAACTAAAACCCATTTATGCAAATGCTTTCCTCATTTTTGTAAAACTTTACACTATGCATTGAGAACTGCCCCTTTCTTTGACCATTGAGATTGAGCCTGTTTCAGAAGATACTCAACACTTCCTTACATATGAATGTTCCTACTCATAATTCTCACAACCTTTTTACAGTTAGCCTCTCAAACTTTAACCATAGACTCATCAAATAAGGAATTAGACACCTACAAAAGCATTCTTGAATTGATCAAGCACAGAAGGATAAGAAACAGAAAAATCGGGTGCAATTTTTCTTCATTACTGAAAAATTTTACATGTGGATGAGAGAGCTATCTTACTCACTTCACAAGTGTCTAATGACTTCTAATTCTCTTCAATTCTTGTTCTCTCACACTCTCTCATACTTGCCCCAATAGTTTTTCTTGTATATATAGGCAAATATGTACAAGCTCATAACCATTCAAAAGTATAAGTGAGCTAACTCTAAGTTATTTTCTTATGAGCCTTACCTAATTGACATGCCTCACATTTGTATGTCATATGTTTACCTACAACATTAGGTAATCCAAGCACTGAACCATTGTTAATCATATCTTTAATACCTCTTTCATTAAAATGTCCAAGCCTTTTGTGCCAAAGATCTAACTTAGAGATCTTATGTCCTCCATAGGTGAACAAGGCATGACCAACATTACCTTGAATCTTCAATGTGAACAATCTTCCTTCTTTCTTCCTTGAAACAATTTGTTTACACCCATTTCTACGGTCTTCCACAAAAACTCCTTCATTAGTGAACCTAACCTCATAACCTTTTTTCAACAATTTGTCCTACACTTATCAGATTCTTTGGAATTGTAGGAACATACAAAACCTTACTCAAGAGAGTACTTCCATGCTTGGCCTTCACTGATCCAATTGACCTCACATTGTGCTTTGTATTATCACATGCTTGAACTACATGATTAGTTACCTTATTTTCCAATTCAGCCATCAATGCTATGTTGCCACTTAGGTGATTGCTACACCCTGAGTCAATGTAGAAGACTCTTTGGTCTTCACTTTGCCTTTCACAAGCTGCATTCATAATCAATGTTGAATCCTCCTTCTGATCTGAAGCATAATTGAAGTAGGTATTGTTGTATTGTTTGCTTTGGAATCCTCTACCTGCATTTCTTCCAAAATAACCTTTACTACGTCTACCTCTGAAATTGCCTCTTTCATTTCTGCCACCTCTTCCTCTTGAATTAAAGTTCTGATTATATCCACCATTATTCTGAGTATTATGCCAACAATCATGAGCTAAGTGATTTGTCTTACCACAGATCCAGCAAGCTTTGACTCCATCTTTATTACTTCTGCCTCTTGCTCTACCTTTGCCACCTCCTCTTCCTCTTAGGAAGTTAGCTTGGCTAGTTGCATCTTCATCTTCATTTGCTAGTTGCTTCCCTTTGCTATTCTTCTTTTTATCCTTTGAATACATTGCTTGACCTGTACTCTTATCACTTTCACCTTTGACATCCTGCTCAAAGGTTAGCATGTGTCCTAGCAACTGATTCAAATCAGCAGTAAAATGATCTAGTGATAATTCAGTAGACAAAATGAATGGTTTGCATTTGTCATCACCTCTCAAACTTGTGAGGATTTCTCTTCATCAACTGCTCCTAATGCATCTGCAATGTTCTTCATCCTTGTTACATAATCTGAAATGGATTGAGAGGTGATGGAGCATTTTTTTTCTTTTCAACTCACTCATTTGCAAACCTTAGTGATTTCTTTATGTACTATTCATTTTATACGGTACTAGTTGTATCATTGTATTAGGTCATTCTTGTATATTCTCTTTACGTAGAAGAAGAAGAAGTTCATTCTTCCTAGCCTCAAACTGTATGAGGTCCTCGCTTTGTATGTGAGAGTGTGCAAGAGCTCTCTTGCTTATCTCCTTTCTCTTGAAATCTTATTGGACTCTCTCAGATTTCTTAATGGATCAAGAGTTGGATCCTTTCCTACTTTTTCTCTAGCATTTTTGCCACTAATGAGACCCCATAATCCTTTCCCCATAAGACACCTAGATATTCTTAACCTCCATGATTGATAATATTTATTCTCTATTTGAGTGCTATATTTTCACATGTTGTACTCTAATGCACTCTCATAGATCTATTTGATGCAAAGGAAATGTGAAATAAGAATTGCATTTACCTCCATACTTCAAAAGTGCCCAATAGATGAGATTGATGCTCTCGTTCTTCACTATTAGACTTGCCTTTGCTTGGTGTGTGGTTTTGAACTTGATCCCACATCTCCCCTTCATTTGTGATACTTCAATGGCTTCTCCTCATCGCCCTTGAATTTTTTTGTATGTTGAATAACTTTGATACCTTCATAGGCATACATAGATAGGGCCCTATTCCATTATGGACCTAATTCTCTAAGATTATGCAAGAATTCAAAACCACATTTTAGAAAAAATCAGATGATAAGAACAGATTTCTAAAAAAGAAACGATTACAAGAAATGAATGAGAAATGATAAGGAAACCTGGCTTAATACTCATAGGTATCTAGCTCGTATGCAAAGAACTCTATGAGCTAGATATGGCATCACAAAGATGAATGGAAACTCTCAAGCGAGCAAAGGGCTTGCTAAGTAAGGAGTTTGCTAGCTTATTCAAATTCTCAAAGATATCACATACACATGGAATCACAAATTCAAAGTGCTTCTTGTATACATATAGATTTGAAGATATGCCCTATAGGATAGGAAATGGTTTTCCTAAATTATTGGATTTTTTCAAACCTAAGTGTGATTCATGGTTTATGGCGGCTATGAGAGGGTTTTCAAATTAGAATTTTAACTTGATTTCTCGTGCTTGAATTCTTGCTTCATGTACCTGCAAGCGGCATCAAAGCTTGAATTTTGATACCTCAACCTTGCATAAACATGCTTACTTTGGATGCATCTTATGCTTAAATACTTCAAGTTTCATTAGGGAAAGCAGAGGAGCTATAAGACCCCAGAGACGAGATGATTTGTTCGCGAAGGTGCTTGTTGCAAGGGTAAATCTCCGCTCATTGTGGATTCTGTGAAACAATGTCCCCATACTATTGCTCTCCTATGATTCACTCTATATCAATGCTTGAAACACAAATCTAAGACGTCCATCACTTTCAATAGGTAAAGAAAAGCAATGATGCTAGTACTTCTCAAGCCAAGGTATGGATAGAAGGGATTGAGCACTTTAACACTTAGTATATTTTTTTAATGTATTTGTTCATGCACTTTAACACTAAGTGTTTGGAGACTTCCTTGATGCAAAGCATAATATTACAATCAATCTAATGAAGTATTTGGTAATGTGAAAATAATTTCTTTTGTGGTAGAATTATGAAGTAAGTTTGCGTTATCTCATAATAATCGAATGCATTATTGTTGTCATGTGGTCTACATTATAGTACAAACCAAGAGCATAAGAAGGACTGAGCAAATTCTAGTATGATTCCTCACATAAGAACCCTTGGTACCAAAATGTCATCGGGTTGATCCTAACAATGATGCGATAGGGATGCAATGCAAAAAGGAATCGTTAGAGTGCGAAAGTTGATATGGAATGTTAAAGCACCAATCAAGGAAGGAGTATCTAGAATATAAATAGGATAAAATTTTATACAAGTCTAACGAAGTGGGGACTAATTCTGACAGATATAAAGGCTAGCAAGCAAGCATTGGAAGGAAAACACAAAAATCTAGAGAAGCATGAATATTGGGTATGAATATCTTGACAAGAAGAAATATTTCATTTTATTAGGGTGATTGTCAATCATTCAAGCAAACAACAATAGAGTGGTCGGTTGAACTATCTATGGCTACGAGTAACGATATTGAGCCAAAGAAAACATTAGAGTTTGAATCTAGAGATTCTGCAGAGGATCAGAGAGAAAGATCTAGAACATAAAAATGTGATTCAAAATATTTTATTGACCTAGATAATGACTAGAGAGAAAGATCTAGAACATAAAAATGTGATTCAGAATATTTTATTGACCTAGATAATGACTGCAAACAAGAACGTTCATTTGTCTTAGAGGATGAAGCTCGTTCGGGATCAATGCATAAAACAATCCAACCTAGAACTGAAGAGGAGACCGTTAAGTGGCGAATGCAAGGCTAAAAGACGTGGATGCTAGAGAAAACATGAAATAAGTTGTGGTCATGGAAAAATTTCCACACATGCGTGATTTAACGTTTTCCAAGTGTTGTTCTTTAAGAGATGATCCACGCATACATGGCTGAGCTTTCAAAGTCAATTTTTCAATCTTAGATGGTAGCTAAAAGGATGGTAGCCAAAAGGATGAACATAAGTATTAATTATTCTTGGCAATTTAAGGTGGAGATGGAGTGATGGTTGACTGAGTACTAAGCGCTTGTGAATTATGATTCACTCACTATAGCCTTCCTACAAACATTTTTTCCGAAACAAAACCCCTTCACAGATGTCTTTAGCACTACAATACATGAACAACAGCCTGAGTGGAGTATTTAATCTTATGCCACTATGTATTTTTTGTGTATAGCACAAATGAAGAGGCTGGCAAAAAAACAAAACACTCAACAAATCATTTCTAGACTGATACTATGGGATCAAAACTTACAATATGCAATGGAGCCTACCGGAACTTTGGATGACATTATAAGTGTAGTAATTGAGCTTGAAGAACAACTCTTGGCCAATGGAGATAGTTCTATAGCGATTCCTGATAGAACACCACAAATACCCTCTGACCCATTAAATAAACCCGCAGAATCATAATATGAAGGACTGGCATTACAATGGATTGAGCAATGCCCAACTAGCCACCACAAATCAAGCACGAGTCAATTATTCTGTATGATAGTGGAATCAATTTGCTCCGAGGGTGAACATGGTGGCAGAAACCCAAGGAGTATTGACATCCTCTAATCGGAATGAACGCGGACACCTATCCTTGCAGTATCAAGGTTGTCATGGACACAATCCATGCCGCAGGGAATTCGAAGAAGAGTACTTTAAATCATTGTGTAATTCTACCTTGATTATCATTCTAACAGGAAAGTTTCAATGTCCCTCGTGCATCCTCATAAGTATTGGCCATGCGCCATAGTGTAGATCTGGCTTCCTTTGGGCTTCATGGTGAGACCATACGATTATGAGGTGATAACGAAATCTGTTGTATTAACAAAGAAAATATCTTATGATAACGAAATCTGTTGTATTGAAAATGGAACAGAAACTGCAAATTGCTTGATGGGCAATCCGTCATTTTCTTTGTCGCGAAAGACCGTCTTAAATTAAAAATAGGAAAACTACAAGAGAGTTGAGCAGAGATACAAAGAAAACTAATAGACATACTAATAGATCGTTTCGTTTTAAGATTGGTTGTTCTGAAACATGAACACCGTGAGGTGTGTGAAGGGGGCCACTCTTAAGGGTTTTGATTCCTCCTTCCTAACTTTCAATCGATATGACACACCAATAAACGCTAACTTTTGTTAAGGGAGGAAGTCAGAGATATGTACATTCGAATGATGTACACCAACCGTAATGATGCAATGCTATGGAAAACTATGTCCGCATGGAAAACCGTGCAAGGATATGTGGTCTGGCTATGAGCTCTGTGGTTTGGCTACGAGTGATCAAATAAGTCGCTATGAAGAAGATCGTTCAAGCTGATTGAGAACTTCCTTCCAGCCATCTACAGGAACTCCCGTAGGGGAACAACTCGGGGATGAATGGTTCTGTTCTAGATCTCTTTGAGCAGAGCCTCCGTCCCTGCATGTCTGGCAATGGCCCGCACATAAAACGCAGAGAAGGATTAAACAACATGCTACACCGACAGTGAACAGAATCGTAATCGCAAGAAGTACATAATTCATTTTCGCTTGGGAGGAGGAAGCTTTTCTCGATTCGGAAGCTTCGTCTGTGAGTGGATATCCGTATAGACCAGGGTTCCGGAAGAAGGAAGTGATGCCGAAGCGAGGCGAACCTGATGAAGTGTTTGACAGTGTGAAAGGTATACTACCCGAGAGGTTATTGTAAGAAACATTGAACTCCACAAGCGGAAGCAGACCGAGCTGGGGTGGTATAGGTCCCGAAAGGCTATTGTTACTCAGATCAATCTCCCTGAGCGCGTAACATGTAGATAGCTCCAAAGGAATTGATCCAGAGATCTGATTGTTTGAGAGAGAAAGCGTGACTAGATTCGCAAGGTTGCCTAATGAGGTAGGTAAATTTCCAGTTATGCCGTTGGAGGAAAGATCAAGGTTGGTGAGGGAGGAGCATAGAGAAAGTGTGGAAGGTATTTCTCCTACGAGTCCCTCGGAAGGTAAGGCGATCGATTCAACTCGGTTCCCGTTGTTGCATCTGACGCCAAACAGATTGTTGGCACTGGCATTCTTGGTGCATGGATTTCCTTCCAAAGCAATGGCCGTCCAGGACGTGAAATGCGTCCGTCGTCCATTGATGTCGCTCACAGGGTGTGGAACATAGAATGCCTCCATGAAACCCTTCAGGCAAGCGCTATCATCACCCATATCAGCATTTGTTTCGTCCTGCTGGTCCGCTGCGTCGATTATCATGCTATACTGCTGAAACAAGACCAGAGAGAAGAACATCAATATTGCAAGGCAGCTTGGCTGCCTCGACAGGCGAGTAATGACGGATTCGCTCATTCTCGTTGTTTATGATGACGAAGTCGACAGACTTGACTCTGCGTTGCTGCAAGTCTCACAGCCGATGGCTTCAAGGAAGTTATGTATCAGCTCTCTCTCTCTCTCTCTCTCTCTCTCTCTCTCTCTCTCTCTCTCTCTCTCTCTCTCTCTGTATATCGTGGGTCGTCTCTGCTTCTTTATGCGCTGCGTTTTATGCAGGAAGCATAGCCAAACTGTGGACGTGCGCATGTGCACGTGTCGGTGATCAGGGCGGCAGCGCGAGTGGGCCTGGAACAGACTCGCCAGTGTGGCTCCTCGTACGGATGTCTATATATATTAGACGAAAAACCAGTCAGAAGTAGAGCATTATCTGCTAAATTGTAATCGACGAGACCGTCACCGAAAGACGACAGGCAAAGCACGACAGAAACAATCTTCGGCTCTTTCGAAAACGTGAGGCCCGCTGTTGGCTCAAAACAGATGCGCATAACTGGGCAGTGGCCATCGCTAGAGTGATCCACCCTGGAATCGAGCTTTACGTAAGGCGAAGAACGCTTAGTTCTACACCTTCTCATGTCCACATGCTTCTCATATCCACAAGAACACAACGACGTCTCAAAGTAATGGGACGTCCTATTGTGATTTGAGAAAGCAATCAAAGAAATTAAAGAGATAAATTATAAAGGATGGGTGTCATGTAGCTGACGTAGGGGGCATATGTATGTATTTTCGAGTGACCATTAAGAACACACTTTTGGGTCATCCGATAGAACCTTGCGAGAACATGTATAATCCATCCGGCCAACTCTAATTAAAACAATTAGGGGCACCTGTAAGAGAGTAAGTAGGGACACATGCACTATTTTGACTTTGTAATTCATTAAATCCTAGCACATTGGACATGTGAGATGTCATAATATTTATGCTCATAAAAATCTCTATAAATATGAGACATGCTTATTATCAAGTGAGTTGTAACTCATATGACATGCTAGCCATAAATTAAAACATTTAAAAATCCTATTGACTTGCAAGTCATATCATAGTTTAGAAATGTTGTAAATTACTTCAAGTATGGAACTCATTTGCGTCTACAAACTACACGTCACCGTATTTCGACACTTTATATTTACCTTGATGTTGAAGAAATGATCCTATTGTCATACCTATTTCGAGTTTCTGGCTACATCCCTATTTTAATTCTATGCATCACCATTTTGTATTTAGAGGAAACTCCATTTTTTAATTTTTAAGTTGTATTTGGGAGTCCTGGCGATTTAATTTTACCTTGTGTTCATTTTCTGTCAAATGGAAATGTATCCCACATATGATGTATTTTGAGAGCTCTATCCAAATCTATATAGAGGAGACCTCTACTCCACATTGTACTGGGTGGACATTGGTGGAATTCCTTTGATGATGTCAGTTCTTCATCATCAAGCTGGAGATCATGGTGATGATTTTGGTGTTTGGAGAGCATGATGAGTGCTTTTGGACCATTTTTCCTCTCCTACATCTTGTTTCCACCTCCTTTTCCATTTTTTATGCTCTCTTTTTGAAAGCCCTCGGTAGTGCTTGGTGGGATTTTCATGGTTTTTCTCTACTTTGTTGTTCTATTATGGAGATAATAGTATATTTCAAATCCTTCAAGTGTTGATAAAGACTTTGGGCTTCATTTTTATGGCTTCAAGCATGTTTTTGGTGGTTCTTCTTTCAACATCCATGCATTCGTTGTGGAGGATCTTTGCATCCTTAGTCGCTTGAGCTATTATTTTTTGAAGAACATCCCTGTGCATGCATTACAAGAGAATTTTTGAGTATTTAAAGTTCTAAGGAAACACAGTGATTCATGGCTATTTCCATTGAATAATTGTTTATAAACATTTATTGCAATCATTTGTATATGCAACTTTTGGCCTTGTTCTGTAAGTCACACACTTAACACTATGCATGTATTGAGCCAAAAAGTTATTTAGCCTTTGCACTACAACAAATTGGCATGTTTCCTATTTTATATTGTTATTGCACCGCAATCCTAGCTTTAAATCTCACCCGTTATTTGGTGGCTAATGAACAATTACGAGTGTAGAATAGATAAATTCTTAACAAGGTGCAATGAAAAAGTTCTTTGCAAATCTCTAACCGTAGAAGTCATGAAAATTGTAGAATTCAAATACTAGAAGCCTTTGATTTATGAAAAAAGGGTATCACTGTTGAGGTGATACCATGGTGGAAGATGTATTGGAAGCTAAACTTATATAGCCTCCACCCAATGTAATGAGTTGGAGTCATGTGCAGCTTGAGGTTACCTTGCGGTGCTATCTTTCTATTGTTCTTTGACATATTGAGCAACCCAATTGTGGAGGTAGCTATGTGCAAGAAATTTCTCCTTTATGTACCATTCTAAGATCTTGGAGAGATAGATCACTCTACTTTCTAAAAGCCTAGTCTCACTTCTAGAGCAAATGTAAAATATATTGATGATGCTTAATCGCTTACTATGAAAGAGGAAAAAATGTATCGGTGCATGGAGCAAGCCTAAGTTCATGGTTAATGCACTTAGGAATTCTCTCTAATTGTTTGGAATAAATACATATCTAGTTCATCATATACATTGTAGATTTTAAAGGTTGAAGTATAAGTTTATCTAACTCAAAGGTAAAAGTAAGAGATGGACAAAGTCTCATGGTTTAATGGGAGACAAACTCTATGAATCCATTTGAAATAAAACTCAAGTTAGTCATGAAAGTTAGGATTACCTTTTAGGTGAAACTTCTAACTTCCATCAAGTCGAAAAGCTCATTATCACACTCATTACTGAGTGGACTATGTATCTCATTCAAGTGAGAAAATTCCTCCGCATCTCCTTTGTATCATATGCACATTTGCAATATAGATTATGCTTCATTTTTAGTGGTTGGTCAGTCTCCCTCCACTATAATAGTAGTTTGAGTAATTATGTCAACTTCTTAGACTTCTCTTCCATAAATAGAAAGTTTCTTGGAGATCTTTGAATTCACATCTCATCTTTTTTCATACATACATTTGAGAATGATATTACATAGTACTTATGCAATCTAAGTGCATATTTAGGAAGCTTAGGGAGTCTATGAAGTATGTCTATAATGAAGGATTTTATATGGATACATCTGAAGAGAAGAGATGCTACCAATACTCACAAGCAAGGGCCAACCAACTCAAGAAGAGCAAGAAAGTTTAAATGCATGGTGTTTAAACGATGCTTAGGCAAGGTTATACATTCTCAAATCTATCTTTGAATTTTGACTCCCATATATTAGGAACTCTAAGACATCTCAAGAGACACTGAATATTTTGGAAGCGTTCTTCTCGTCAATCACCAATACCAGAAAGACTTAGCTATGGATAGAAATTACAAAACCTAGGAAGATGTTATAACAACAAGCCTTCATCATCCTTGAACATGGATGATTGATCAAAAAGATCAAATTTTACTCCTTGGAATGCATTTTTCTTGAAGAAACATATGAGATTTGGAAAGAAAATTAACCCTGCATGGGTCTTCTAGAGTAAGGAGTGATTGGTGATAGACCAATTAGAAGAAGATGGTAGCCACAATCTATACCCTTTAACTTTCTAGGCTGAAGGGAAAAGAGGGAACAAGACTCCTCTAGGTTCAGACATGTCTTCTAGAGAGCGAAGAAATCTTGTAATCAAGCTAGGCCCAAAAATTCAAAATTTTATAGAAGTTGTAAACCTCATCATAATACCATTAAATGATCCCTATCACTTTTCAAGGTCAAAAGTGGAATTTTTGACTTCTAGGTCAAATTCTGTGCATGACTAGAGCTCGAAAAACTGACTTTTCTTTTTCAAAATAACCTAGAAAGCTCACCTTTACCCTCCTCAAACTCCCATTTTCATAGACAAAACCCAAAAATTCATACTTTTCACCTCTATTCCCTCTTAGCATACAATTAAATTTATCACTACAAAAATAATGGGGGCATAGTGATGCCCTCGATTCAAGAAAAGAACAGGCATCATCTTTTAACTGGTGATTCTTCAAAAAAGTGTTGCATAAGCAACATCTCAAAAAAGAAACAAAAAAATAAATATGGGCCATTGCATATGTGATGCTTAGCATCTTTTATGCGATGCTTATGCAAAGCATCGCTAAGAGCATCAAAGCTTGATGATGCTCTTAGCAATGCAGACAAACTGCCTTTGATGCTTTGGCAATGCATAAGCAACATTGTAGAAATTAAAAAAATATAGTTTTTTTTTGGTACATTTGTGCTGAGATCAAGCTTTATGTATGAATGAGCAATCGAAGAACAAAGAGCAAAGAGCGAGCATGCGATCGAGGTGCACAAGCATATACACACACATACATACACACACATACACATGTATGCATACACACACTTGGATACACACACATGCTCATACATACAAATATGCATACATGCTCATACATACAAATATGCATACACACACATACATACACATATATACACATATACACACATACATAAACATACATACCCACATATACATACACACATGTGCACACAAATACATACACACAAATACACAAACAAACACACATATATACACACATACACACATATATATACACACACATACATAAAATCATAAATATACACACATATACCTACACATACACATATATACACATATACACACACACACACATATATACACATATACACATAGATATGCGTACATACATATATGCACACATATACACACACATACATACACACACACATACATACACACATATACACACACATATAAATACATATATACACATATACACACACACGAACACACACATACATACACACATATACATAAACATGGATACATTCACACATATACACACATACATACACACATACACATATACACACATGTACATACATATACACAAACATACACACATATACACACACATACACACCTATACACACACACACATATAAACACATATACATAGACACACACATATATACACACATATATACACACATACGCATAGAGATATATACACACAAGATTTTTTCTTACTACAACATATCGAGGGTACACCGAGGCTGCTACTGAGGAAAATGAACAGGCATAATTTCTCCGCGACGTTGGTGTCACCATCGGTATAGGCATCACAAACATAACACCGGTATAGTCGTCGATATAGTCGCGGGTATGAGTGTCGGTATGAGCATCATTATAATCCTCGGTAATACTGATGCTCATACTGGCGCAGACACCTCTGTTGGGTGTACCGATGCCCATACCGACGACTCTACTGGGCGTACCGACAACCATATCTGCACAAATGTTTTTGGGTACACTGTGTTGTCTTTTGCTAAAATTATGGTACATCATTGCCACATAGGAGTGTGTTACAAAATTGTGGCAAAGCACTACCATACATATACGTAAGGGGATCAAAACATTTACACCTAGAATCTTGCAACAAAGCATGTGTAAAATGAGACAAATTGACATGACATTTATAAACAACAACTAAAAATATGAAACCAAGCTATAACTTTACCTAACCATAGATTCTCCCATGAAATGATTGCACTGCATCCCTCTAAGTTTTGAAAGAGTGCAACCAATCCATGACGATATCCGTAAGATTCTTCGGTTTGCGTCGGAGGACAACCCACTGCCAACTCCTATAATAAATATGCAAAATGTTGGATGAACATACATGATGTGCTGATTACAAACAAATTCAATAATTAACATGATAGTACTTACAAATTGGTAGCACAAACTGTCGTATCCACCACTACCTAAATGCAACGGTCCAACCATATCTAAACGTATGGCTACTGCATCTCTCTGTTGACGATATGGATCACGAGTATGTTGGTGCTAATCCTAAATTGATTCCCACTCTTCGACGTCTAAGCACACAAGCTTCAGTAAGCCTAAAAGCATAGCGAGCTTCCGACCGTCGATGAGACATCATCTCGCGTATCGTATGCTGAATCCATTCCGAACTCACAATAGGATTCCTAGGTGTTGGGCGGTACTCTTCATATATCGATTGTGTGATGTAGATTTTGGAATCCCTATCCTGTTCGCTCCATTTTAACATTACAGTATGTCCAAACTCTATGGAGCAAAGTTGTCGAATGCGCTCACGCATTGACTTCCCGACTACATCCATGACTAGAGAGCTCCATTACATATGTGATTATTTTGGAGTCATCACGGTCATGCGCTCCCCAAGGTGTACGTGGAGATCCCATCTGATCCAATGTGAAAATTCCATCTGATCCAATGTGAAAAGCCCATCTGATCCAATGTGTGTATGCATATGCATTGTGTATAAGTGTATGCATATGCATGTGTATGCATATGCATGTGTGTATGCATGTGCATGTTTGTATGCATATGCATGTGTGTATGTGTGTATGCATGTTTGTATGCATATGCATTGTGTATGTGTGTATGCATATGCATGTGTATGCATATGCATGTGTGTATGCATGTGCATGTTTGTATGCATATGCATGTGTGTATGCATATGCCTTGTGTATGTGTGTATGCATTGTGTATGTGTGTATGCATATGCATTGTGTGTATGCATATGCATGTGTGTATGCATGTGCATGTTTGTATGCATATGCATGTGTGTATGTGTGTATTCATATGGATTGTGTGTATGCGTATGGATGTGTATATGCATGTGCATGTGTGCATGCATATCCATGTATGTGTGTATGCATATGCATGTTTGTATGCATATGCATTGTGTGTAGGCATATGCATTGTGTATGTGTGTATGCATATGCATTGTGTATGTGTGTATCCATATGCATGTGTCTATGCATGTGCATGTTTGTATGCATATGCATGTGTGTATGTGTGTATGCATATGCATTGTGTGTATGCATATGCATGTGTGTATGCATGTGCATGTGTGTATGCATGTGCATGTGTGTATGCATATGCATGTATGTGTGTATGCATATGCATGTGTCTATGAATATGCATGTGTGTATGCATATGCATTGTGTATGTGTGTATGCATATGCATTCTGTGTATGCATATGCATTGTGCATGTGTGTACGCATATGCATGTGTGTATGCATATGAATGTGTGTATGCATATACATTGTGTATGTGTGTATGCATATGTATGTGTATGCATATGCATGTGTCTATGCATATGCATGTGTGTATGCATATGCATGTGTGTATACATATGCATGTGTGTATGCATATGCATGTGTGTATGCATGTGCATGTTTGTATGCATATGCATGTGTGCATGTGTGTATGTGTGTATGCATATGCATTGTGTGTATGCATATGCATTGTGTATGTGTGTATGCATATGCATTGTGTATGTGTGTATGCATATGCATGTGTGTATGCATATGCATGTGTATGCATATGCATGTGTGTATGCATACGCATGTGTGTATGCATGTGCATGTGTATATGGATATGCATGTATGCATATGCATGAGTGTATGCATATGCATGCGTGTATGCATATGCATGTCTGTATGCATATGCATGTGTGTATGCATGTGCATGTGTGTATGCATATGCATGTGTGTATGCATATGCATGTGTGTATGCATATGCATGTGTGTATGCATATGCAATGTGTGTATGCATGTGCAATGTGTGTATGCATATGCATTCTGTATGTGTGTATGCATATGCATGTGTGTATGCATGTGCATGTGTGTATGCATGTGCATGTGTGTATGCATATGCATGTGTGTATGCATATGCATGTGTGTATGCATATGCATGTGTGTATGCATATGAATTGTGTGTATGCATATGCATGTGTGTATGCATATGCATGTGTGTATGCATATGCATGTGTGTATGCATATGCATGTGTGTATGCATATGCATGTGTGTATGCATATGCGTTGTGTATGTGTGTATGCATATGCATGTGTGTATGCATATGCATGTGTGTATGCATATGCATTGTTTGTATGTATATGCATTGTGTGTATGCATATGAATTGTGTGTATGCATATGCATGTATGTGTGTATGCATATGCATGTATGTGTGTATGCATATGCATGTGTTTATGCATGTGCATGTTTGTATGCATATGCATGTGCATATGTGTGTATGCATACACATTATGTGTATGCTTATGCATGTGTCTATGCATATGCATTGTGTGTATGCATATGCATTGTGTATGTGTGTATGCATGTGCATGTGTGTATGCATATGTATGTGTGTATGCATATGCATTGGGTGTATGCATATGCATTGTGTATGTGTGTATGCATACGCATGTGTGTATGCATATGCATTGTGCATATGCATGTGCATGTGTGTATGCATATGCATGTATGTGTGTATGCATATGCATTGTGTATGTCTGTGTGCATTGTGTATGTGTGTATGCATATGCATTGTGTATGTGTGTATGCATATGGATGTGTGTATGCATATGCATTGTGTGTATGCATATGCATGTGTGTACACATATGCATGTCTGTATGTATATGCATTGTGTATGTGTGTATGCATATGCATTGTGTATGTGTGTATGCATATGCATTGTGTATGTGTGTATGCATATGCATGTGTGTATGCATATGCATTGTGTATGTCTGTATGCATATGCATGTGTGTATGCATACGCATTGTGTGTATGCATATGCATTGTGTATGTGTTTATGCACATGCATGTGTGTATGCATATGCATTGTGTATGTGTGTATGCATATGCATTGTGTATGTGTGTATGCATATGCATGTGTGTATGCATATGCATGTGTGTATGCATATGCATGTGTGTATGCATACACATGTGTGTATGCATGTGCATGTGTGTATGGATATGCATGTATGTGTGTATGCATATGCATGCGTGTATGCATATGCATGTGTGTATGCATATGCATGTGTGTATGCATATGCATGTGTGTATGCATGTGCACGTGTGTATGCATATGCATGTGTGTATGCATATGCAATGTGTGTATGCATATGCATTTTGTATGTGTGTATGCATATGCATGTGTGTATGCATGTGCATGTGCGTATGCATATGCATGTGCGTATGCATATGCATGTGCGTATGCATATGCATGTGCGTATGCATATGCATGTGTGTATGCATATGCGTTGTGTATGTGTGTATGCATATGCATGTGTGTATGCATATGCATTGTTTGTATGCATATGCATTGTGTGTATGCATATGCATTGTGTGTATTCATATGCATTGTGTGTATGTATATGCATGTATGTGTGTATGCATATGCATGTATGTGTGTATGCGTATGCATGTGTTTATGCATGTGCATGTGTGTATGCATATGCATGTGTGTATGTGTGCATGCATACACATTGTGTGTATGCTTATGCATGTGTCTATGCATATGCATTGTGTGTATGCATATGCATTGTGTATGTGTGTATGCATGTGCATGTGTGTATGCATATGTATGTGTGTATGCATATGCATTGTGTGTATGCATATGCATTGTGTATGTGTGTATGTGTTGGGAGTGATGGTTGGATGCACTCAAGAAATGAGTTGATGCTGCAAAACCTGCTTCACACCTGCCCTCCTTTGATTCCAGATATACTTAGTACACTTGCTTAGCTTCCAAATGACACAAAGAAACCATATATGTACTTTGGAAATGATCAAACCAAAACAGATAACTTGGCACTTCAAAATCAAGAGAAACTTTCTATTTCTGTAGTGACACCTACTCAGACTTTCACTCAGTGTGACCAGCACACTAACAATTGATCTAATTCCTTTTGGGGGAATTAAAGTACCTTAATAAGCTACCAATTGCAAGTGGAATGATAAGAAATGATAAACCACATCCAGAGAAATTGATTTAGCAAGATTATGATTACCCCCGATATTTTAGGAACTCTGCAGACGCAGACCAGTGTGCACTTCGATTGCGATTTCTCCGAGATGGCTGATCCTTTGACCTTGAGATTTTGTAGGCATATAGTATGCTTAGTGTTGGTTCCAATGTGCTTTGAATCACTTGATTTGGTTCAGTAGAGCTTGAGATATGATCCTCAGAAGTTGACAGACTTGGAGATGATGACTCAAAGAAAACCAGAGATAGTGAATGTATACTTCTATTGATTAATGTGTTTGTACAATCTCATTAGCTTGACAAGCATAGCTAAATGAGGTATTGTGGTGTTGGCTATAAGATAGCACTCACACACAATGAGTTACAATGATAAAAATGCCTCGGAAGATGAGCTAGAATGAGTGACACACCCGCGACTTTTCTTCTTCATCTTTTATAGGAGTTTTGTGTTCATTTGAATTTTGAAATTCAAACTAAGGCTCCCTAGAATCTCTCCTCTAAAATTAGAGAGATATTCTCTCCATTACATCATTCAAATTTCCACGACTTTCTCAAGTAGGTGTGATTACAAACTATCCCAAGTCACAATGACTTTTACAAAGGGGTAAAAGGTGAGAACATCTAAGCATATGTTCATATGAGCCTTGCTTCAAGTTAAGCTTTGATGAAGCTTTGTCCAAGCTAGTCTTTCATGATTTCAAGCCAATGTGTGAAGGCTTGATATGCACCAACAGCTCCCCCTCAAGCCAAACACTTTGGCTTAAGTCTTCTTCTTCATTCTTCAATCACTTCCTGCAATCCAATCATAGATTTGAATCTGCACATTGCATATTAGTAGACACATATGTCAATCTGCACATTGCATATTAGTAGACACATATGTCAATTGAATCTCTTTGCTAAGTAGCTTCTCTCTCACATAGTGGTAATGAACCTCTATGTGTTTGGTTCTGGCATGATAAATTGGATTAGCTGCAAGGTGAAGAGAGCTAGTGTTGTCTCCAAATATGATTGGTGGTCTTGTATATAGACCTAACTCTATATATAGAAGCTTCAACTAGATAGCTTCTTGAGTAGCATTGGCAAGCCCTCTATACTCTGCCTCAGTGGATGACAATGCCACTGTAGGTTGCTTCTTGGCTGACCAAGAAATGGGCTTATCTCCTACGAAACAAATGTATCCTGAGGTGCTTCTCCTATCATCCTTGCATCCTGCCCAATTCTGCATCTGAGTAAACTTTAATGTCAATATCTGAGGTATAAGGAAAGTACAAACCATGACTTTGTGTTCCCTTCAGATACTTTAAGATCTTCTTTGCTGCCTCTAGGTGAGGTATCCTTCGTTTGTGCATGAATTTACTAAGCACACTAACTCCATATGCTATGTCAATTCTTGTCAAGGTAGCATAGTTCAAACTACCTACCATACTTTGGTATCCTGTAATATCTTTGATTTCTTCTCCTTCATGAGCACTTAGCTTTAGGTTAACCTCCATTGGAGTAGTAGATACCTTAGCATCCTGCAAACCAAACTTCTTGACCATATCCTGTACATACTTCTTTTGAGTGATGTAGATACCTGAATTTGTGTAGACCAATTCAAGACCTAAGAATTACTTTAATAATCCAAGATCACTAATCTTGAATTCTTTCATCATCTGTCCTTTGATATGTCTAATTCCCTGAACATCATTTCCTGTAATAATGATGTCATCAACATAGACACATAGATATATTACCTCTGTACTACTTCTCTTTATGAATAGAGAAGTGTCTGCCTTACTCATTACAAATCCTTGGTCTTGGAGATAGGTTGTCAACCTGTAATTCCATGCTCTAGGTGCCTGCTTTAAAACATACAGAGCCTTCTTCAATTTACAAACATAATGTACCTTTTTTGGATCTTCATAGCCAGGTGGTTGTGACATGTAGACTTCTTCAGATATCCATCCATTCAAGAAAGCATTCTTGACATCTAATTGGTACATATTCCAATTCTTGGATGCAGCTACACTTACCAATATTCTGATAGTTGGCATCTTGGCCACAGGAGAAAATGTATCCTCATAATCAATGCCTTGGGTTTGTGCAAAACCCTTGGCTAGCAACCTAGCTTTGTACCTGTTTATTGTTCCATCTGAATTCTTCTTTAGTTTGTAGATCCATCTGGATCCTATTACCTTCATAGAGTCTTTCTTGGGTACCAAGTCCCAAGTATCACTTTCCTTGAGAGCTTCCATCTCTTCATCCATGGCTTCTCTCCATTCTGGTTTGGTAATTGCTTCTTCATAGGTACCTGGTTCTTCATTCAACAAGTCCTTTGCAAGATATATAGAATGTTTAGTTACAAGTGATGTGTCATACCCAAATCTGATAGGCTTCTTCTTTTCTCTCTGAGATCTCCTCATTGCCTGAGTTGAGGTTTCTGGTTTATCTTCTAATTGCTTCATCTTCATCTTTCCTTTGGACTTCCAAGCTTTGAACTCTTCAAGGTTTATTGTATCATCATCATCTGAGCTTGAATCTTCTTGCTGACTTGGTTCCTCCTTGGTGAGTTTTGGGAAATCCTCTTCCATGTCATAGGGTAGACTAATCTTCCTGCATTCATTTTCATACCAAGAGTCATTCTCATCAAAGATGACATCTCTGCTTACCTTGAACCCTTTGTTTGTTGGATTGTAGAATCTGTATCCCTTTTGGTTCAAATCATAACCAATGAAGATACATTTTTCAGCCTTCGGGTCTAGCTTTCCCCTTACCTGTGAGGGAATATGCACATATGCTACACAACCAAAGATTTTGCAATGATCCAGAGAAGGTCTCTTACCATGCCAAGCTTCATATGGTGTCATGCCATCAAGTGATTTGGATGGCAACCTATTGATGAGATAAGTGGCAGTGGATACACTCTCTGCCCAAAGATAATTTAGCAACTTTTTCTCATTAAGCATAGACCTAGCTGTTTCTACAATGAGTCTATTCCTTCTTTCAGCTACCCCATTTTGTTCAGGTGAGTACCTTGTAGTAATCTCCCTTTTGATGCCTCTTTCCTGCAAGGAATCTTCAAATTCATTGGAGAAGTACTCTCCTCCACCATCTGACCTTAGCCTCTTCAAGCTTCTTCCTGTTTGATTTTCAACAAGTGCAAGATACCTCTTGAAACAATTAAACACTTCATCTTTATGCTTCATAAAGTATAAAATGGTCCACCTGCTGTAATCATCAATGAAGGACACATAATACCTTGAACCAGAAATGGAAGGGTCCTTGCTAGGTCCCCAAACATCTGTGTGTACCAAGTCTAGGTAGTCTTCATGCATGAAACCTTTCCTTGAATATGGTAATCTGTGAGACTTACCAAATTGACATGATCCACATTTGTAAATCATGTGTTGCTTGGATACATTAGGTATCCCAAGCACACATCGATCCCTGCACATTTGCTTTAGAGTCCTTTCACCTATGTGCCCTAATCTCTTATGCCATATTTCTAACTCTGAAAGTGTCTGATCCTTATAATTATACAAGGCAATGTTCTTGGTGTCTTCTAGCTCAAATGTAAATAACCTACCTGATTTCTCCCGTTTGGATATCCTTCTGAATCCATGTTTTGGGTCCTCCACATATGCTCCATGTTGTGTGAATCTGACCTGCAGACCTTTCTCCACAATCTGACCAACACTCATTAGATTCTTAGTGATGGTTGGTACATAGAGTACCCTGCTCAATAGGTTCTGGTTACCATCACATGTTTTGACATTGCCTATTTTAACAACTGAATGTTTAGTGTCATCACCTGTCTGCACTTGATGCTTGCCTTTGGGTTCTTCCAAATCAGAAAGTAGTGCCACATTGCTAGCTACATGGTTAGAACATCCTGAATCAATATAAAATAAATGATCATCATTTGTACCTATCTTGGAGGTCATATTCATGATCAATAGGGAGTCATCTTGCTCCTCTGTGTAATTGTTGTAGTCTCTTCTATTTCTGAATCCACCTTGGTAGTTACCATTATGGTTGTTGTTGTAGTTGTTGTTCTATTGATTGTTGTATCCATTGTAGCTTTGGTGTTGATTGAATCTGCCTCTCCCTTGAGAGTATCCACCTCTTGAGTAGCCTCTTCCTCTCTGATTCTTGTAGTTCTTGTAGCATTCATCTGTGGTATGATTGGACAATCCACAAATGTTGCATGGTGATGAGTTGTAGGGTCTCCCCCTACCTGACTTACCTCCTCTGCCTCTTCCTCTAGATGACCTACCTCTCCCTGCATAATTAGCTTGAGAGGTAGAGCCTTCTTCATCCTGTTTCTTCCCTTTTTCTTTATCTTTAACTTTCTTATCAGTATAGAGAGCAGAGGGGTTATTATTGTGTATGCATATGCATTGTGTATGTGTGTATGCATATGCATGTGTGTATGCAGGTGCATGCATAAGCATTGTGTGTATGCATATGCATGTGTGTACACATATGCATGTGTGTATGCATATGCATGTGTGTATGCATATGCATGTGTGTATGTATATGCATTGTGTATGTGTGTATGCATATGCATGTGTGTATGCATATGCATTGTGTGTATGCATATGCATTGTGTGTATGCATATGCATTGTGTGTATGCATATGCATTGTGTATGTGTGTATGCATATTCATGTGTATATGCATATGCATTGTGTATGTGTGTATGCATATGCATGTGTGTATGCATATGCATTGTGTGTATGCATATGCATTGTGTATGTGTTTATGCACATGCATGTGTGTATGCATATGCATTGTGTATGTGTGTATGCATATGCATTGTGTATGTGTGTATGCATATGCATGTGTATGCATGTGCATGTTTGTATGCATATGCATGTGTGTATGTGTGTATGCACATGCATTCTGTGTATGCATGTGCATGTGTGTATGCATATGCATGTATGTGTGTATGCATATGCATGTGTGTATGCATATGCATGTGTGTATGTGTATATGTGTGTATGGATATGCATGTGTGTATTTATAAATATGTGAGTGTGCATGTATATGTATCTCTCTCTCTATGTAAATCGAAAACAAAACAATCACTTAATTTGATGTAATGGTTTGAATCGTGTTCATCAAAATCCACTTGAAGTTGTCCGTCAAATTTCCAAAGACTTGATCCCAAAATCTCTTACAAAATTAAAGAGAGAAGATATTAGGAAAGCAAACATAAATTAAAAAAAAAAGAGTGCTACAATATGTGCAATATTCTTACCAAAACTTAAAATCTAGAAAGATAGAGGTGTGCTTAGAGAGAGAGAAAGAAGGAGGGGGAGAGAGATAGAGAGAGAAGGAAGGAGAGAGAGAGAGAGAGAGAGTGAAAAACGGAGATATGTTGTTTGCACGTGCAAAGTCAACAGTAGAAGATCTAAGTTCAAAACGCCGAAATGTCGAATGTTTGCTCTTGGACCTGGTTAAAACCGACCGTTGGTATGAGCATCGGTAATTTCAAGTAAGTTATCGATGCTCATACGGAGGCAGTTGTTCCGAGGCTAAGCGGTTTGTAAAAATATTCAGAGGGTCATACCGATGCCGACGCGGACCGTCAGTATGCCGAACGTAGGTATACCCTTGGTATGTTGTCATTTGGAAAAAAGGTGAACCCTGCATGGGCCTTGTAAGGATCCCTAATTTTTAGGGATTAAAATGCTTAATCCATGAATTTAATGAGCCACATGAAACCACTAGTGGTATGGCATAATAAAATATTGTAGATGAAATATCCTCTTTTTTCTCTCATACGTGAGCCTCTCTGAGCCTTTAGATTGATTGAATCAATGGTGTATATCAAAGAATACTTTAATGTAGAGAGAGAATGGAAGAGAACTCGTGGGAGTGGGGACAAGATCTTCGAATTCTCTCTGCAAAAAGATCGGCCGTCAGATCATTCTAGATCTAATGGACGCGCGCGAACGGGGCTGAGCCTCTTTTCCGGATGCATTTAGACCGTAAGATGTGAGGCACATCTAGTGGCTACCATTTAAAGGCGCCTTTTTGATGTTTGGGCTGAATCCAAGCTGTCGGATCGTCCGTAGATCTAATGGCTACAAGGCTAAGCGCTCAAAATTCAGAGAATTCAAACTCCACCACTCGATTCCACACAAAATCCAACGGTTCTATTGAAAAGGCGCCTATTGTAATGATTGCATGTATCTCATCCCTTCAATCTCAAGCTAATCCAAGGGTGGGAATTCGTCCGTGCCTTGACTTTTTGAATTCAATCGTGGCGCTTAGATCTTCTATGAATCGAATGGCTCTAAATGAATTTCGAGGTTCTCAAAACCATCCTCTAAGAAAAACCACCAATTCTAAATGGTTTCTAGCTCTTTGACCACACAAAAACAAGGGAAGCCTATGCCTAGTCTATGTGATTAAGGGACTAGACTGTGGCCACCACCCTCTTCTCATTGGTCGATGGCTAATCACTCCTCAAGCTAAAAGGCCCATGCCGGGTTCACCTTTTTTCCTAATGTAGTGTCTTTAAATCCAATGATCACAATATTTCAGCATTTGAGTTCTTGTGGAACAAATGTGAATAAAGAGGGTGGAAGCATGACTTTGGAAGGAAATCCCATTTATGTACCACCAGAATAGTTTTAATACACCCATAGACTTAAAGTAGTTAACATGTAAAGAGCTAATAGTTGAACCATATATCTAATAGTTGGATCAAGATACCTAACAATGTTTATTAGATCAAAGTATTTAACATAAGTCTATAAGAATGATTGCAAACAATGTTTTGTTATCTGCATACTTGCATATTCAATATGAGTTGGGGCTATTAACCATTTCCAAAGTGCACCACAAAAGGTTCCTATCAAATACTTACATCTTTCACTGATTATCAACTTCGATTGTGTGAGACAACATCTTCTAATGTCAAAAAATAACCTCTAAGCAGCAAAAATTCACAAAAATGAAGTAGCCTCTTGGAGTGGATTGAAAAATTCCATAAATATTGATCCCTCTCCCAAATACTTATAAATGTCTATGTGAACTCTGGGAAAATTGTATCAATATATTTGTTGACCTCGTTTAGACCATATGCACTCCAAATCTAGACATTGAAATGTTCAAAGATCATGTGGTGGAAGCTTGAAGTTTAACTCCTCTCTTATGGGCTATACATGATGTTTACTATGCAAAATGCATCTTTATCGAATTCATTATACTTTACTTCATTGATCCCTGTGAATATGGAAAAATATGAAAGAGTTATATGCATCAATTACAACATTTGAAAGCATATATTCAAGGCTGATTTATACAAAATCCACTTTATATGGGTGTTGAAGAACTGACCCTCCTCTTGATAAGAACAATGAACGAGATGCTTGTTATGTTGGGAATGTGAGATAAGGAAGCTTTAACGAAATCACTTTTAATTTATGATGAACTCACTAAAGGACATAGCCAATCATGAAAAGCTAGACATGAAGCATGGAAAATAGTTCAAGGTCTTTATGAAAGTAAAATTCACTTCAAATATTTATGCATACGAGCACACCACTAAGGTAACATTCTAAAATTATCCGCAAAAAATTTCCTTACGTGGTTAAAAGACCGCTAGTGTAGATATGGCCATCAGATTGGTTAAGAAAATCATAAAGACTTATGGAAAATTTCTTATCACCTTCTATAATCAAATCCATGTCTTAATTTAGACAAAATTTAGAGTTACAAGTAAGTCAGTAGGATATTTCTTCTGTATCACTCATCAACTGATAGCTTTTCTTCACAAGAAACCATGATGAAGCCCAAGGAACTTTCAGAAATTCAAAAAATAATCTCAATCACATAATAACGAAGCTTAAACACACACTTGTGACAAGAAATTCACATTCAACTATTATTACAAGCAATTTGATGCAGAAAACGTCTCTTACAAAAGCAAGAATAAATATTTCAAGCCATCTTTGTGAAAGAATAAGACTAAATCTTCATCACATCATTCACATTTTCTCAATTAAAGACTTGTTTTTATCCAATAATGCTAATGCTTTGGTAACCTCAATTTCCTACCTGAAAATGGGTCTTTGATAGTTGAGCCAACTCTCGCATGTGTTAGGATCGTGATTCCTTTCAAGTACGCAAAAAACACTTGGATGAAATTTAGTTGGGGGTACCAGTATTCTACCCATTGGAGCTAGAGGAAAGGCTAGCATTAGTGCTCACAAGGAGTAAGTAGAACATTGAAAAACTTTGAAAAACAACTTTATGAAAGTGATTGATCACATCTATACATGACATCACAGCTCAAGCGATTGAAGATAATGGTCTTTGCATGAGTTCCTACCTCCTGACCAAAGAGTCAATTTCTGCGCTATGACATGCAGAATATGCTATCATTTCATATCTTAGAAAGATTTTTTTATCTCCACATGTCAAACCTATTCTCATGTATGGAATTATGATGAAAAGTTGAATTATTGTAGATTATTATTAAGACATTAATGTGGTTTTTCTTTTGATATAACAAATGAAGGTTCATGAGTGCATGGACTTATTCAAATGTATCTTGACAAAAGTTATATTTTGCATATATTTTGTAAATAAAGGACCCATGTAGATACTTGTTTCTAGAAAATCATGAAATGGTGGTGGAGATAAGGATCATTCAAGAATGTGACTTTTGTAAATATTTGTAAATAAAAGCTAAGGTTCTCTAGAAAAGTGAAACATTTTTCAGTCATATATCTATGTTTTGAAGCACCTATTGTCATTGTAACTGTATATTTGCATGTAATATAAAAATCTAAATATATTTAGTGTAGAGAGTTGTTCAATGGAGTGTGTGGAGAAATATTGCATCGAATACTTTGCACTATCTTCTCTATTGTGCATCTATGTTTAGGTGTTGGAGCATCCGATCGTGATCCCTATCTTGCTCCAATCTTCCTTTTCTATTTTGGTTTAGGTTTTTAATTTGATTTTTGCTTTCTTTTTCTATGTTCGTTTCAAGTTTGTGGTTTCTGTTTCACTTTTAGTTCTCATTCTTCAACCTAAACATACAATCTATGTGTATTTTACACCTATGTTTACTCCTTTGGCTTAATCCAAGGCATCAATTAAGGCATAACTTTGGAATCTTTGGCTTCCCTAAAACCCATGGATCCCTTGGAACCCTTGATTTCCTTTGCCACTAGTGCTATTGGCTACACATGAACACTCTTTAATCAAGGTATGGCAAAACGGAATCTCTCATTTAGAAAGGAGGTATTTTGAACCTACCATCTCACATTCACAAGTCAAGTGGTTTACCAATACATTATTCATATTTGTTGTCACTCTACTCCCTTTTCTTTATATTTAACCTAACTTACATCTCTCTTACTTATTTGATTCTTAAGAACCACTATTTCCATAATGGAGTAGGGTACATCTTGTTAAGATACATCCTCTCCGGGTACATCTTGTTAAGGTATAACCTTATAGGGTTCATTCATTAGGGTAAAGTAGTACAAGGTACATCTCTTAGGGTACATCCATTGAGGGTACATCACATCAATATACAGCCTAATCGGGAACGTTGTGATACATCAAGGTAGAGCCCATTCTAATATTTCCTCTTTATGTTGTCTCCTCAAATCAACCTCCTAAGTTTATAAAAGAACCTTCATATACCAAGTTTTATTAGAGTAAAAAGAATCCATTGAATTCTAATTATGATCATTTACTTTCTGCATATCATTCACACTCACAATATTTTAGAGTCCATGTCTATTTTATTTTTTATCAAGTGATGTAAATTGCTTTTGCAATTAGGGGGCATGCTATCACTTATTGAATGTTGATTTAGTGGAATTTGTTATTGAGATATTAATGTGCTTTATGTTAGGATATAGGAGCTGAAGGTTCGGAAGGGCATGGACATGCAAGGAAGTATTCAAATGAATCTAGAAACAAACTAGAGAAATCAAATTTCAGATATATCTTGCAAATAAAATACCCACGTAAAGGGTTGTTTTACAAATTCATAAACATATTGGTGGAGATAAGGATCGTTATAGAACATGAATTTTGTAAGTAATATCTTAAAATCTCCATTCAAGTGAGGAGCATTTTACTCACCCAACTATTTTTGGAAGCACCCACCCTTATTCTAACCCTTTACTTGGATGTAATAGAAAAGTATAAATACATTTAATCTAGAGACTGGTCCATCAAACTCCATGAGGGAAGATTGCACCCAATACTGTGCATTGTCTTCTCTACTATGCATCTCTAATTTTTTATGTTCTTTTTAGTTCCTACTCTCTTTGTACACATGCCTAGAAGATTGTGCAAAAAAAAGAATTCCCTAAGATCATTCAAGTGAAATATGTTCTCCAAGAATTCACCCAATGCAAATAACATAGGATCCCTATTCTAAAAGAATCATTTAATTGAGCTAAGAAGCCTCTAGAACTTTTCTATCTATTTCAATCTTCTTATACATGACCACACCATGTTCATTTGGGTATTTCTCCTTAAAAAAAAGTCAAAGATTCTATCCAAACTCAACTATTGGACAACTAAAGCCAAGAGTGAATCATCTACATCTTTGAAGATTATGGGGTTGAATCACGGAGGAGGACTTCTCAACCATAAGTTTAAGAAATTTGTTAAGGAGATGAGGATCAAAGAAAAAGACACAACCTCACAATCCATCTCAAAATGGGACTGAAAACTAAAAAAAAATGATGAGTTATAGAAATAGATCAAAAAATGCTCCACAACAAGAAAGTTCCTTTGGAATTTTAGGATGAAGCCATTCGCAATATGATGCATATCCTTAATTGAGGTTTCACAAGTGCACCTTCCAACATGAAATTGTTTGTGGTCTATAGGAAGGGATGCCTAGTGTCAATTAATTTTTTTCCTTTACTAGTGAAACCTATGTCCACATAGCCAAGGACGATAGAGAAAACATTTCTTCAAAGTAGAAAAAAACACATCTTTATTGGCTGAAAAGAATAATCTAAATCCTATCACATGTATGATCTCAAGCATCACACAATGAAAATTTCCATGGATGTTATCTTTGATGAAACTTCTAAGAGCCAAAACTCCAACACCTTAGTATAATCCTACCACCTAGACTTTAGAGGGGAATAGATTTCTCTGCAAGTAAAATCTAGAGAAAGGTACATCAAAACAACTAAGATTGTCTGAATGAATTCTAGAGAAACATAATGAAGAGCTGGTTCACTTGGTCAACTATGCCTTCATGCATAGGATATTATAGGAGATATGTGAACCTTCTACTCATTAAGAAACTAGCAATTATCCAAATAGGGAGGAAGTTGTGAAGTTTAAAACTCAAGGCATCCAAGATAAAAAGACATTGAGAATTGACCTCAACACCCCAATAGAAAATTAATTGGATTAAAAGGATCTCAAAGGTCAAGTACAAGTAAGATGGAACCTTAGAAGATAATGAAGCTCGACTAGTTGCCAAATGATACAAGCAAAAGCATGAAATCAATTGTGAGAAGAAAATTTCTCCCAAAACAACATACACTAACTAGATATCATGAATGGCGATCTTAATAGTGAACTTCAACAAGATATATATGTGGAATAGCCCAAAGGTTTCCAAATCAAAGGAAAAAAAAGATTAAATATACAAACTTCATATAGAAGTCTATAGTATGAACGAAGCATCTCTTGCATTTTTGAAATGATACATTCTTTTATTGAGGACAATGGTTTTCAAATAACTTTTATAGATTTCAATATCTACATCTACAAACAAGATACCTTGATTCACTTTGTCATATTTTGTGTTGATGATCTGATCTGCACTGGTTGTGCTAATGCTAAATCAACTTCCCATGGCATAACTTCATTAGGAGTACTCCATGAAAGTTCTTGCACTCCTTCACCATTTGTTAGGCATGGATGTTTGGACATTATATGAAGGTATGTCTCTATCACGAATGAGATATTGTTATGATCTTCTTTCCAGGTATAACATGAACAAGTGCCACTCTGTTCCACACATCTCAAACCTAGCATGAAGCTTACCTTGGAGGACACACCAAAACATGTGGACGTGAATGCATATCCACAACCTTTTGGCTCTTCAATATACTTGAGCAACAGTAGATCTAAGATCATATACGGAATTATTCTTAGCTAGCTCTCCCATTAGCTTCATTAGACACATTGGAATCCTTTTTAGAGATTACTTTTCTACCTTTGCCTCACTCGACATCATGGTCTTTGGTGTCAAGGGGGCAATGATATCATCACATATTCATAGTGAAATTAGGCTGATGATCAAGATTCTCGTTATTTCAATTCTATGTACATTTTCTTGTTTGTATCAGGATCCATCTCTTCAAAATATGAGAAGAAACCTAGAGTTAGTGTTTCATCCATAGAGGTTGAGTATGAAGCATCTTGTTTTATAGAATATAAGGCCATATGGTTTCAATTTTTATTATCTCACATTGGTATATGCATTCATGCCAATTGTTAGTAAGGCTTGGCCATCACCAAGAATCCGGTCTTCCACAATTAGACAAAGCACATCAAGATCCAATAGCATTTCAGATATGAGAAGATCATATATCAAGAGCGTACTTTGATAGAATACCCATTAGATGAAATTGACAAGCATGTTTTGGAAGGCTCTCCTATTGCAGTCCAAGACTTGTGGAACTTTTCTATCATTCAATCCCTCCAAAATGGAAATACAAAGGTGGTGTTGAATAAGCAATCCTATTTCCACGATTAGTTCAATCACTAATCATATCCCTATTTCTTTTCTATGAGTGCATATTTATTTTTTATGTAGGACTCATGTTATTTTGTATCTCTTTAGTTGTATTTGGGATCCCTTGCCATTTTTATCTACCTTTTATTCATTCTCCTTCAAGGAAAAGTCTCCCACACAATATGTATTTGGAGGGCTACATCCAAATCTATATAAGGAGGGCCTCTCCTGCATCTTGAACTTTGTTAGAATCTTGAGATCTGACTTCATGTTTTTGGCAATATCACTCTACTCCATATGTGATTTTTTGCATTTCATGTTCTACTCACTATTGAGTCTCACACCCATTTCCATTTTATGTGTGCATGTTCTATTCTAGCTTCCACATGTTTCCTTTGTACAACTAAAATATTCAATTTTTAATGCATTAAGTCTCATTACTTTGAGCCTCGATGTAGTGCATCTTCAAAACTTGATTTGAGGATCCGTTGAAATCAAATATGGGAAAACCTCTGCTACTTTATTTTCCAGCTATTTAAAAAATTATTGAATCCAAACTCAATGGATTATCTTAATGCTTACATAAACTATCTTTCGCGATTGAAAATTAGGAACTTACATACATCTTTTATTGATTATGAATACCTTCGACCATGTTTCTTAAGAAAAAAATCACTTAGCTACATTAGAATATGAAAATAAGGTGAACAAAAAACATATCACTACATGTATATGAGTATGTATGGATGCATGCTTTTCTCAATTCCTATCAATAATCAATGCAATAGGTTTCAATGTTCTTCTTCTATCATCTAAAAGAACGATGGAACATGAGTAAGTGTAGAAAAGGAGAAGCTAGATTTGCTCTTGGAGTTCATGAAATGAAACTAATTCTCAATCTCTAAGGTCAATTAGAAAATGAAAAGATAACAAGATATCTCTCTTTCAATTTATCATCCTCTCTGAATGAAAAATTTAGTAACAATTTGAGATCTAACCCATTCTTTGTGACCTTCTACATAAAAGACAAATAAAAAAAAACTAACTGAAATCAAGAAAACATAATGAATATTATCCCTCATCACATGGGCTTATACCACACGAGGAGTAAAAAATAAAGAAACCAATTGTTCAACTTCAAGGGATTATTCACGAGGACTAGATCCTTTCATATTTATGATTTTTTGTACTCATTGCTCAAGATATGCTTCAAACAGAGCACATAAGGTCTCAAGCAACCTGACATGCTATGATTTTTTGCCTTCTCAAGACAATACCTAGCACAGGAGGAGATGTTCATCTTTCTGTGATGATGGGAGGAAAGAAATACCTCTCTACTTTCCCATGGAATTATGCGCTAGCCTATTTGGCATCCTACCTAAGAAGCCATCCTATGTGAATGTGGAAACATATAATTACAATAATCTATCTAGTGATGCATCATGTGATCTACTACAAGAGAAAATTTTATTTTCTTCAGACCTTGACACATAGTTTGACACAAATGCTCCATATAAGGAATGAATTTTCTTTTTTCGCAAACCTCAATTTATAGATTTGGAAAATCCATGGATGAAACTCTCATATAGATGTATTTTTGGACCAAAAAAACATTGATTTTGGAATATCGCAAAGCAAGGAGACTAGATGCTTTTGTATTTATGAATTTTTGTACTCGTTGCTCAAGATATGCTTCAAGCAGAAACCATAAGGCCCCAGGAAACCACATATGCTATGATTTTTTGGCTTGTCAAGACAATACATAGCATAGGAGAGACATTCATATGATGATGGGAGGAAAGAAATACCTCTCTCCTTTTCCATGGAATTACGTGCTAGCCTATTTGGCATCCTACCTAAGCGGCCATCCTATGTGCATGTGGAAACATAAGATTACAATAATCTATCTAGTGATGCATCATGTGATCTACTACTAGGGAAAATTTTATTTTCTTCAAACTTCTACACATAGTTTGAGACAAAAGCTCAATATCAGGAATAAATTTTCTTTTTTCTCAAACCTGGATTTATAGAGTTGGAAAATCCATGGCGGGGAAGATCATGATGCTTTTCCTCTCTCACTCTCAAGCAAGCTCTTATACCAAATGTGAGGTCTGAATGAGCTAACTGCCACTAGTCTCAAAACCTTAAATAGCCCTTCCCTCGTGTAGATCTTACTCATCTAGGTGTTCCAAAACACTCTTCATGTGACTACTCACAACACTTGGAATAAACTCCATAAGTAATTGGACTTTTTGAAGAGCCTTACCTCCATCCTAGATCTAGTGCTTCACTAGTGTAGGTTCTCTATCCAATTCAAGTAGATCAATAACTGACTATGTGGATATAATTAGAATGTAACATAGAATCAACCAAACATTGTTAAATAAACAAATCTAGCTCTAGAAATGCTTTTTGGCAACTAAATAGGTGCATTCATTCATTTAAAGTACTATCTGATTGTTTTGATGAAGTCACCAAAGTATCTCTATTCTTTGATTGCATGAACCGAGCTTTTGATGCATACATGCATGCATCCATGTATCTATTCATCCATCTCTATACATGCATACATACATACATAAATATATTCATATATACATACATACATACATACATACATACATACATACATAAGTATGGTTGATCAGATCTCACAAATGCATCTACAATTGAGTACAATCTTTCCCCACATACTCTTTTGGATGAGTCTATTTGAGCATATATATGTATAGGTATTTTTCATTATGTTCTGAATAGAAGATACATGAGGGTAGTACTTCAAAAAGAGTGCATTTATGAAAATGTACTTTATTTACAAAATCCGTGCTTTCTAAGCGATCTACTGTTTTTACAAAAATATTGCTTTCTAACGCGATCTATTATTTTTACAAAAAACTACTAAAATATTATCTTCTAAATAACTTCCAAAATATTTGAATAAGCCCATGTGCGTTGACACCCTCATGATTCTTCACCTCCTAAATCAAAACACAAATCACATTAAAAACCTCAAGAAATTAAAATCCATATAACATTCCATTATTCCATAAAGTACAAATATGACACCCAGTGGACAAGCAACTAACCTTAGGTGATAAAAATAAAATAGTCATGGATGGTCAGTCACATGTCCCATCACAGAACAATCATAAGCATGTTCCACATAAAACCACATGCATGGAATCAAAAAATAGGAATTTAATGCTACTATGAATGATATATAGATATCAAATGATTATAATGTTGATTCAATGATGTCTTATGAATCCGTTGAGATTCTTGAAGTGAGTGATTTTTATATTTAACTAAATATCTATGATATTGGTTACATGTGCGTGTAGTAGTAATAGCATCATCAAGTATTTTCTCTCGAAGTAGAATTTTAGCATCCTCTTTAGGTAAAGGACGATCATCTAAAATAGGTGTGAGTGGTAAAGTTCCTTTAAAGGATTTCAATAAACTAATATGAAAAAATATGTATATTCCAATGAGATGGTATGTCTAATCTCAAAGAATTCTCAATAATTTTTCGAATAATATGGAAAGGTCCATAACAACGTGGTGCAAGTTTAACCTTAGGATATTGTGAAATATTTTTCAAACATCTTTTAATTATTCATAACCATACAAAGTCATTTTCATGAGATTGTTTAGCTACTCGTTGCTTATTAACATTTAATATGTAACACTCTTGACTCTTTTTAGTGTGCTCATAAACCTCATGAATGGTAGAAATGTGCAAAAGAATTAGTCATAGGTATATTAGTTTGAGTGATAGACATGGGAGTGGGAAGCATTTTACCATACACAATTTCATACCATGCATGTCGAGTAGTGGTATGTGTTGTCTTATTGTATGCAAACTATAATAAAGGAAGCTTCTCATCTCAATTACTTGGATTATCTAAAGAATAATAGCGTAATAACTCCAAAATAGTACTATTCGTAGCTTCAGTATGCTTCTTACTTTCAAGATCAAATGCAGACCTAAAGTTTACTTTGGTACCTTAAATTTGAACTAATGCAACTAGAAAGTGATTACAAAAATGAACATCTTGATCTAAAAGAGTAAATTTTGGAAAACCAAGATGCAAAAAAATACATTTAATAAAAAACTTAGCAGCTTGAGGTGCAGAAAGAGTCTTTTTACAAGGAATCAAATATTCTTGTTTACTAAACCTACCAAAAATTGTCCAAATCATATCATTATAAGACAAATTTCTAAGAAGAGTAGTAATAAAATTCATAGAAATTTATTCCCATGGTCCATTAGGTATGGGGAGTGGCATTAATAATGCAAAAAAATTACCATGATGTCGTTTCACATGTTGACACACAATGCAATGAGAAACATAATGTGCAATATCCTTTTCCATAATATGCGACCGAAAGAATAGTTCTTTACATGTAGGAATAGTACTTTTGATGCCCCTATGATCCATATATACTGGCTCATGAATCTCTTTCATAAAAAATTCTTTAAAGGCTTTTGTGATGCATAACTTGTGTTGGAAATACAAAAATACATTATGAAAAGTGTATTGATCCTCACTAAATGTTGTAGAACTATCAAAAGCATTCCATGTTTGTGAAAAATATAAATCCGATGCATAAGTAGGAATCATCTCATGAAATGAATGAATATGAACAATAGAAATATGATTAATTGAAACAATAGTTGTTTGTGGGGATGGAAATCAACTAAGGGTATCAGCTACAAGATTAGCTTTGCCAGGTTGATATTGAATCATACGCTGAAACCTTTTTATGAATGAACCAAATTTAATTTATATGTCATAAATCAATGGTTGAATTAATAAATTCTTAATATTTTGTTGGTCTATTTTGATTAGAACTTCATAAATCATGAGGTAATGTTTCCAAATTTTTAAAGCATACACAACATCTAAAAGTTCCTTATCATATGTACTATAAGTCTTTGGAGAAGGTTTAAGTTTCCTACTGTCAAATGCAATGGGATGATCATTTTGCATTGATACAACACTTATAACCAAACCACTAGCATCTTTAACTGCATGGAAAGGTTGTGAAAAATTTGGTAATTGCCAAATAGGCGCATGAGAAAGTGAATATTTGAGTTTTTCAAAAGATTGTTGTTATGTTAATCCCCATGCACATTTTAACTTTTTCTTCAATAATAATGTGAGTCAAAGTGCTAAATACAAGAAACCTTTTACAAAATTTCTATAAAAACTAGCTAACCATAGAAAAGAGCATACATCATTCACAAATTGAGGTACAGGCCACTCTTCCATGACTTTAGTTTTCTTTGGATCTACATGAACTTCTTGACTAGCAACATTATGTCCTCAATACTGTAGTTCCTTTTGGAAGAAAGAAATCTTTTCAGGATTGGCATAAAGTTTATTTTTGCATTAGAAATTAAAGATTGGTGCTAAATGCTTAGCATGGTCTTCATCATTGTCACTATAAAAAAGTATATCATCAAAGAAAACAAGAACAAAAGCTTGGTAATCAAGAAATATATTATTCAATATGCGTGCAAATGTCACAAGTGCATTGGTGATTCCAAAAGGCATTACCATGAACTCAAAGCGACCATCTGAGTTCAAAAGGCATTCTTATAAGTGTCATTTTGTGTCATTCTTATTTAGTGATACCTAGATTTAGATCAATTTTACTAAAGAGACATGCTCCACAAAGTTTATCTAGCAAATCATCTAACCTAGGAATAGGACATCTGTTTTTAATTGTAATCGTTTTGACTGCTCTAGAGTCCATAGACATCCTATAAGTCTTTTTCTTCTTCTCCACTAAGAGAAGAAGTGCTCCAAAGGGAGACAAACTAGGCCTTATAAGTCCTTTGTGGAGTAGATCCTTAACTTGATTAGCTATTTCTTTTGAATGTAGAGGTCCATGCCTATAAGGTGTTTTATGGGGAGGAAAACTACAAGGAATGAATTCTATACTATGGTTAAGTGATTCTCTAGTAAGAAGGTGCAAGTTTGGAAGGAAAATCAGCTATAAAAAAATCCTTATAAGAATCCATAAATGATTTATGTGCATTAGGAAGTGTATGTGTATAAGCAACTATGTTACTGATACAAACAATACATGAATTGTAGCCTTTCCTAAATGCACGTTTTACTTGAGTATGACTAATGTTTGGACACTTCTCGCCATAATACTAACAGTACCCAAGTAATAGGTTGGGGAATGGGGATTCACGAATATTACTATTCGTAAACATGCATTTATGTTCTCTACTTCAATATGAGTTAGCATAGATAAACCATTGATAAACAGTTTGGAATCATTAGCTACACAGTACAAACAACATCCATTTCAAAATTAGAGTGATAATTTCATTAAATCATTATAGTTACAAGGATTCTCCGTGATGTATAGCCATTCTCTTCACTACTCTACATATCAATGGTTCCATAATCGTCGAGTCCGGAATCCGGAAGAACCCGTTGGAGACCCGTCTCTACATGTCATAAAAAAATAAGAATGAACTTCACACCATTCCAAACCTCCGTTATTTCAGAAACTCTTGACATATCCATTATTAAAAAAGTCGAAATTACAAAGAATACACTACAACATATCAAGGGTATACCGAGGCTGCTACCGAGGCAAATGAACGGGCGGGATTTCTTCGTGACGTCGGTGTAGCAGTCGGTACAGGCGTCGGAATTAAAGTGCCGGTATGGCATCAGTATAAGCGTCGGTATACGCATCGGTATACGTGCCGAAAATACAGACGCCTATACCGACACCTACACCGACTCTTATACCGACGCTTATACTTACGGGCCGCTGGGAGTACCGGCCATATACTGACGACCATATTGGAGCTATCGACGCGTATACCGACGACCATACCTGCACAAAGCTTTTTGGGCAGAGTGTGTTGTCTTTTGCTATAGCATGATGTTGTTTAGCAAAAGACAATACACTCTGCCCAAGTGAGTAGATGTGTTATGTATTCTAATGACAACCAAAACATAAACTTATATGAGTAAAAATGAACAATGATTCATGTATAGAAAGTCGTATATTCCATAAATGAAAAATGTACCTAAGTATGGCAAAGCACTTCCATATAGGAATGGAATACAAAATTATGGTACATCATTGCCACATAGGAGTGTAATACAAAATTGTGGCAATGTGACAAAACACTTCCATATAAGAATCGAAAAAAAAATTATGGTTCATGATTGTCGTATCCGAGTGTGATACAAAATTGTCGCATTGATCAAAATATTTACACCTACAATCCTGCAACAAAACATATGTATAAAATATAACCAATTAACATGACATTTATAAACAACAACAAGAAACACGAAACCAAGATATAACTTTACCTAATCAAGAATATTCTCCCATGAGACGATTGCACCGCGTCCCTCTAAGTCTTTTAACAGTGTAGTCAATCCATGTCGATATCCATACGATTCTTCTCCTCGCGTTGGAGGACGACCCACTGCCAACTCCTATAGTAAATATGCAAAATGTTAGATGAATATACATAATATACTTAACACAAACAACTTCAATAATTAACATCATACTTACAAATTGGTAGCGCATACTGTCGTATCCGTCGCTACCTAAATGCGACGTTCCAACCGTATCTAAGCGTGTGGCCGCCGCATCTCTTTGTTGATGATACCGATCAGGAGTATGTTGATGCTCATCTTGAATCGATTCCCATTCTTTGGCATCTAGCCATACAGGCTTCGGTAAGCCTGCTTTGAAAGCATCACGAGCTTTCGATCGTCGATGCGACATCTCCTCGCGTGCTGTATGTTGTATCCAATCGGAACTCACAACAGGATTGCCAGCTGCTGGCCGGTACTCTTCATATATGCATTGTGTGATATGATTTTTAGAGTCTCTATCCTGTTCGGTCCATTTTAACATTACTGAATGACCGAATTCGATCGAGCAGAGTTGTCGTATACGTTGTCGCATTGACTTCCCCGCCGCATCCATAACTGGAGCTCCATTACGGATATGATATATCTTTGATTCGTCGTGATTGTGTGCACCCCATGGTGTACGTGGAGATCCCATCTGATGCAATATGAAGATCTCATCTCATCCAATGTATATATATGCATGCATAAGCTTGTATACATATACATTCATGTATACATAAGCTTGTATAGATATGCATTCATGTATATATATGCTTATATACATATGCATTCACGTATACATATGCTTGTATATGTATACATGCATACATATACATATACATATGCTTCCTTGTATATGCTTGTATGAATATGCTTGCTTGTATACATACATGTACATATGCTTGCTTGCTTACATATACATGCTTGTATACATATGGATGCATGTATGCATATGCTTACTTGCTTACATATGCATGCATGTATGCATATGCATTCATGCATGTATGCATGTGCATTCATGCATGTATGCATGTGCATTCATGCATGTATGCATGTGCATTCATGCATGTATGCATGTATCCATATGCATGTATGCATGTATGCATGTATGCATGCATGCATGCATGTATGCATATGCATTCATGTATGCATATGCATTCATGCATGTATGCATGTGCATTCATGCATGTATGCATGTGTATGCATGCATGTATGCATATGCATTCATGTATGCATATGCATTCATGTATGCATATGCATTCATGTATGCATATGCATTCATGTATGCATATGCGTTCATGTATGCATATGCATGTATGCATATGCATGTATGCATATGCATGTATGCATATGCATGCATGCATGTATGCATATGCATGCATGCATGTATGCATATGCATGCATGCATGTATGCATATGCATGTATGCATATGCATGCATGCACATGCATGCATGCACATGCATGCATGCACATGCATGCATGCACATGCATGCACATGCATGCATGCACATGCATGCACATGCATGCATGCACATGCATGCATGCATATGCATGCATGCATGTATGCATATGCATTCATGCATGTATGCATGTGCATTCATGCATGTATGCATGTGCATTCATGCATGTATGCATGTGCATTCATGCATGTATGCATATGCATGTATGCATGCATGCATGCATGCATGCATGTATGCATATGCATTCATGTATGCATATGCATTCATGCATGTATGCATGTGCAATCATGCATGTATGCATGTGTATGCATGCATGTATGCATATGCATTCATGTATGCATGTATGCATGTGCATGCATGCATGTATGCATGTGCATGCATGCATGTATGCATGTGCATGCATGCATGTATGCATGTGCATTCATGCATGTATGCATATGCATGCATGTATGCATATGCATATCCCTCTCTCTCGCTCTCTCTCTCTCTCAAACAAAAATAAAGAGAGAAGATATTAGAAAACAAAAATATAAAGAGAGAAGATATTAGAAAACAAAAATATAAAGAGAGAAGATATTAGAAAACAAAAATATAAAGAGAGAAGATATTAGAAAACAAAAATATAAAGAAAGATAAAAGAGTGATATATGTTATACTTACATTGATGTAATTTTTGTAATTCCACTTGAAGTGCTTCTTCGTCGAATTTCCAAAGCTTTGATGCCAAATTCTCTTGCAAAACCAAACAAAGAACATATTAGCAAAACCAAAACTTCAGATCTATAAAGATAGAGGTCTGTATAAAGAGAGAGAGAGAGAGGGAGAGAGAAAGAGAGAGGGAGAGAGAAAGAGGGAGAGAGACGGAGAGAGAGTGAGAGAGAGAGAGGGAGAGAGAGAGAGAGAGTGAGAGAGAGATAGTGAGAGAGAGGGAGGGAGAGAGAGAGAGAGGGAGAGAGAGAGAGAGAGAGAGGGAAGGGAGGGAGAGAGGGAGAGAGAGAGAGAGAGGATGACAAACAGAGTTCTGCTCTACTGTTGGCGCGCGCGAACCCGAAAGAAGAAGTTCTACATTCAAAACGCTTAGAATGATGAATTTCGGGTTTGGGCCCAGTTAAAAAGAGAGTGTCGGTATATGTGTCGGTATAAGCGTTGGTAGTTTCAGCAAATTACCGGCGCGTATACCAACGCATATACCGACGCTTATACCGACGCTGTGATTCCGAGGCAACATGGCTGTGATTCCGAGGCAACGCAGCTTTCCCAAATTTCTCGAGGGGTATACCGACGCCGACAGCTGCATGTTGGTACACTGACCGTCAGTATTCCCTCGATATGTTGTAGTGATAGACCAACCACACTGATTGCTAACATTGGCACACATAGTGGATCCGAACCCACTAAGTACAAAATTACACAGAATTTTCAAATCATCATCTTGATTTTGTAATTCTAGAAACATTATTCTCTCTATATCATAGCGCAACTCATTAAACGTCCCTCAGATTTTCTTCGGCTAAGAGCATTTCTGCTTCGAAAAGCTTCTTAGGTTCTAAGGCTTGTTGGCTAAGGCTTTTACAACTAACTACAAAAACTTCTAATTCCAAAATTTTCTATTGTAATCCTTTTATCAGTTTATCAAAAGCTAATGTAGACTCCGTTAGTTTAGTCTGAATCTCTACAACATCCTTCATTACTTCTTCTACTCTAGCCTAACAAGAAATTTCCAAAATTTTTGCCTCCTTCTGGCGCTTTCCACCTCCACTTCTTTGTCTGCCAACAGGAGGTTGGCATCCGCACAGTGCTGCTTCCATTATGCTACTTGCTTTTCTAACTTACTAATTCTTGCAACTTGAGCTTGTACAATATCCAGAGTCTCTTGAACTGTTTGTTATCTCTCTTCCAACAGTGTAAACTCTGAATTCTGGACCGCCAATCTTTTCTCCAGTTCCATAGTCGAAATACTTTGTCTTTTCAGTTCACCACTCTGATCTTTAACTCTGGTTTTTAACCTTCGTGCTTCTTGCTCAACCTTCTGCAACTTCCTATTTAAATCTTTATTACTTTTCTTTAACTTCTGATTTGCTTTCTGCACTTTACCGGTCTCTACTTGCAATCCTGCTATGATCTTGGACTTTTCCTCCATAGTAACTTTTAGAGTATTATTTTGTGTCAAAGTATCATTTAACTCTTTAACTAGCTGCTTCTATCTCTCCTTGCAACTCAGTGATCTGAGCTGTCATCCACTCCTTTTCTGCAACCCAGTTATGTTTTTCCAATATCATGGTGTTATACTTATTATGGAAATCCTCCAGTTTTACCGAACTCTAGGCTAACCCAGAAGCCAAATCTCCAAGTAGTTCTGGTCGAATAGTCTCCTTATTATACATCCATGGGTATATCACATCTGTGGACCTGAGTAGGGGTAACTTCACTCTGCCCTCACAAGTTTTCCATTTGTCGACAAGGCCACATTCTGAAAATGTATGTAACATGGGTATTCTGTGGGAGGTCTCACCAGAACGTCCTCCTTGATCATGTTGTTGCTTCTGGGACCGCAATTTTTCAGCCTCTTTTCACATTGCCTCTTCCTCTTCTTCCCTGCCTTCCTCTCCACTTCCTCCCTGGCCTTCCTCTCTGCTTCTTCTCTGGCCTTCCTTTTGGCTTCTTCCTTGGCCTTCCTCTTGGCTTCTTCCCTGGTTGTCCTCTCTTCCACCTGGCACCTTCTAGATTCCTCTTCTTCGTCAATCTTAGTATCCATTTGATCTTGAGAAGTGTTACCTCCTGATATCCACTCTATAGCTCATTTCTTCAGAAGTTATGAAAACACTTTACTCGAGCATACTATGTATTCTCGAGGTAAATACGTTGGGGTTGAAAAAAATTACCAGAAGATCAGTCCCACTTTGGAGTCCAGTAGTGCGTTGAGTGCCCGTCCAGTCCATAGGAATAATCTCCGGACTTCTTTCTTTAATTTTTGAAAAATAATTTCCACCCAGTTTACCTCGATCTTCACCACTTCCTTCACCTGCACAAAGAGCTGCTCCGATACACCATAGTGTTTAGTCTGCAAGTTAATCACCATGATCATTAGTAACATACCCCACTTCAGTGGGTTATCATCCGAAAGTTGTGCGAAACGGTATTCACCGGAGCAGGGTTTGCCGAGCAATGTGCAGATTTCTATAGCATCCACAACCTCTGTGCTTGCCATGATACCCTCCTTGGACACATGGAATCATTCTGTGATCAAGTCCACTGTTAAATGCACTTCTTCCTATCCTATTTGGATACTAATGTCTTGAATATTAATGTCATTTCCCTTTCTCTGTCGGACAATCTCCATCGCTATCTATGTTGCTTAAAGACGATTCTTAATGTTTCGCCAATCTATCATGGCACACTACAGGAGGCCTCTGCATTCGAACAACTCCTTCTGCTCTTCTGAAATTTTCTCGAGGATGTACAGAAGGTGGCAATCAGAGAAAGACACTACCATCTTGTAGTGACCTACCTCCATCGTTGCTCTAACGCATGACACTCTTCCTTCAAGTATGCGCTCTGCTCGCTGTATTCACTCTACTCGCAAGTTCTTCAAATAAGCTGGATTCGGCAGAGTTCGTAGCCTTTTATGCCCAGCCTTCTTGTGTAACAAATTGCAAGTCTGCATCATGATAGGTGATCAAGGAACCATAACTCATGAATCTGCATGATTACTGGCTCTCAAATAAGAAACCCATCTTGATTTGAAACGCCACCGCCGCCACCCTTATAATTGTTGTAAGTTTGCATACAAACTAGTTATTGCGCACCCTGCATGAAAAATAGTTACTCTGCACCCTGCATGGAAAATAGTTATTGCGCATCTTGCATGAGATCCCGATCTCGCAATATATATATATATATATATATATATATATATATATATATATATATATATATATATATATATATATATATATATATATATATATATTTATATATATATATATATATATATATATATATATGTGTATGTATATATATGTATGTATATATATATATATATATATATATATATATATATATATATATATATATATATATATATATATATATATATATATATATATATATATATATATGTGTATATATATATATATATATATATATATATATATATATATATATATGTATATATATATATATATATATATATATATATATATATATATATATATATATATATATATATATATATATATATGTATATATATATATATATATATATATATATATATATGTATGTATGTATATATATGTATGTATATATATATATATATATATATATATATATATATATATATATATATATATACATATATATATATATATATATATATATATATATATATATATATATATATATATATATATATATATATATATATATATATATATATATATATATATATATATATACGGTTTTTTTAGCGTGAGCAATAATAGGGTTGGAGCTTAGACCCATTGACGACTGTCAGCAGAGCTTCTCTTTGTGAGAGTAGCAAGCAAGAGTGTACCTGATATGCACGTTCCTTGATTAAACTCTCATGGTTCTTCACCTGCTAAATCAAAACACAAATCACATTAAAAACCTCAAGACATTAAAATCCATATAACATTCCATTATTGTATAAAATATAACAAATATATACCAAAATCCATATAAACCTACAATTATACATACATATATGCATTTTTGCATACATACATGCCTAGATGCATACATACATAGCTACATGCATACCTAAATGCATGCCGGCATGCATACATACATACATACATAAATACATAAATACATACATACATACATACATACATACATACATACATACATACATAAATACATACATACATACATACATACATGCATACATAGGTACATACATACATGCACACATGCATACATACACACACACACACACACACACATATATATATATATATATATATATATATATATATATATATATATATGCATGCATATAAATACATACATACATATGTGCTTAAATAGGTACCTACGTACATACACACATACGTACATACATGCAAACATACATAGAAACATGTATACTTACATACGTAAATGCACATATACATATACACACAAACGCATAAAGATGCATATTAAACATATGTAATGTTTGATATTCACCTTAAATGACTATATGTCTGTGCGAGACGAGAAGGCAGCTACTGAGTTCGATTATGCTGAGACTTTATATCTCCAAGCATACTCAAGGTAGCTAGAGATTTGAGAAATGTGAAACATCATCTTCTTTCTAGTTTACGTTCGTGAGATCTCCTATATTCTATTAGTGTGAGGATGGAACAGTGTAAATAAGGACATAGGGTGAGTGAGGACGCCTCTATGGCGTCGCAATTGTTTATGTGTTAACGAGAGATCCCGATACACACAGAACAATTGCGGCGCAGGAATCATTTTTACCATCCTGCTTGTGCGAACATGATATCATAGGATGAATGTATTTGAATCAAAAGTTGTGTGACATATGCTTGAAAGTATTCCACAGAAAAGTTACATTCTCCACTATTTTTATTCTTTTTTGAACACCATGAAGCTTTCAGAGAGACAAGGCAGAAAAGATAGTAGATACTATGATATGAGCAAAACATTTTCTCCTCAGAAATTGGGTAGTATGTATTTATTCCTTTTCCTAAGTTTCATTCATTTGTTTCGGAACTTACATATACACAATGCACTCTACTAACCCAACTCAACACATTGTTCTTTCTCTTTCGTAATTTCACTTACATGAAGAGTACTTTGGTTGAAAACATCCGAAAGAATACTTCACTAAGATCAGCTGTCACTAATTGCGACAAAATATCACATTCGTGGCTTCTTTTGATGGATAAAACATATATTCGACGCCTAAAAGTTATTTCAATACGGATACATGCTTACTTCTGAAAGCACAAAAGATCATTTTCTGGTATTGCCCAACATTTAATCATGAGCGGTTGTATACGCCATTCATCCTTCGGAAAAATCTTGAAGCACGAAGCATTCTGATCCAAGTCCAGACAGTTTTCTTTCTCTTCCACGAGTTCAAATCAATGTGGCAAAGCTTTTGGAAGCGTCCGAAACATGGTTTATAACATGAGAAGACTAGTTGGTCGCATGAGCCTTCTCATCAATTCGAAACTCGCAATATATGAAGTATGAGAAATAGCTAGATCGCATATTCTAATAGCTTCCGCTTGGGAGAGTAGAGCACGCTATTGTTGCAGAGCATTTGTTTGGTTCTCCATTGCAGCGGAGATCACTCTACACAATGTTCTCTGTCTGCGCTAAGGGAAGATCTCATCTCGGCTTACCTTTAGAATCTCTCTCTCTCTCTCTCTCTCTCTCTCTCTCTCTCTCTCTCTCTCTCTCTCTCTCTCAACTCGTAACTTCTACGCCACCATAGCTACAACCTTGAAAAATTTCTGAGCTCACCAGGGACGGTCTATTATTGGAAATCAACAGCGAAGACCTTGATCATGAATGTTTGTGCACGCGATGTTAGCTGCTGCAGTGCTGGATGTTGACCTTTTTCCACACCCGTGCGGGTGTCCCCACATCGCGATGCAGAAATTTATAGAAAGAAACCCGCACGTAAGCCTGTCGAATATCCTCTTTTCCTTGCTCTTGAGGGACCACTGCCAAGAGGCTCGAGATGGCCATACCAGCGGGGAGGAGGCAGCCTGGCGCATGCATAGATATCCTTCGTCTTGGAGGCGGATGTGTGATTTGATGCCCACTTGTGGGGGTGTCCCTATTATAAGAATTATTACTCCTATCATCTGTGGAGAGCCGCACGTGGGAGTGGGACTCCGAGAATAACCTCAGGTCCTCAGTTCGTAGGAGTATATGCTAAAGGATGACCGTCTCCATGGTTAGACGACAAGCATTTCATGACAGAAACGTGCACAGATGATGGACTACTGTGTGGGGCGGCGCGGCGCGGCCACAGTGGCTTTCCGAAGCTCTAAACGCCTCAATTGCTGCCTCTATGTGAAGCGCATGCATCAGTACTTAACTTATAAAGAGGCGGAGTTTCAAGGATGGTACTAACAAGCATGGAGTCCCTTTTAAGGAAGAAAAGAAAGCTTAATTAATGCGTACAGGAGGCAAGTCCCACACATGCCAAGAGGTATATTACAATGTTAAGGGTGAAACAAACACCCTTTAAAAACAAAGTTATGGCAACATATATTTCCTAATCAAGTACAAGTTGGGGTGGATTTGTTTGAGAGCTGTAGTCAATTGAGAACCTTCAAGAAGGGAAACCTTTGATGGGAAAAGTACTCCGTACTCACATGTCCCTCATAGCCATTTTACGGGAGAACAAAAACTCTCCCTTGCCAGTATTGAACAACTCTCTACTTCGGTCTGGTCTTGTCCTCGCTTGACATGTCTAAATCAGCCTCTCTTACTTGGAGCCGATGAGATGATCTTCAAGATAGGGGCATTGTACATTCAGCTTAAATCTTATTTAGAAGCATAGGTTTGGATAAATTCAAGAGTAGAAAAGGAACTTGTGGATTGGAGAAATGATGAATAGCTTGAACTATTTTTTATTCATCTCTACCACCATCTAAATTGTCTAAGCTCTTTTGTTGTCTCTTTACTTTTTTACAACCTCGTGTCCAATATTGTCCACATAGGACAATGGTGAGTGCCAATGTTGAGAAGCTCCACCTTGTAATTTTCAATATGCAAAGATGTGAGGATGATGTGATGATCATGAGTGAGATTTGTGCTCAAATGAGTGGGTGAGAAGCGTTCAGAGATGCACATACATACATAGATATGCAGTAGGAAGAGACAATGCATGTGAACAAAGGAATCAATTACATTCAATCAAAGTTACGAAATCTTTGTATCAAATTCCTAAGACAAGATAACTTCAAGCAAGCCAACCTAATAAAATGCCCCCCCCACCAAAATTGAGATTTCTGGCTCATTTTATAGTTTTTGGCCTAGTTTTGACCACTTTAAGATATAGTGGTTAGCATGGTTAAAAATCAGGTCCTAAGGCTACTTCCAAGGCTCAAAGGCACTGTAAGAGTTATGATAATCGGTAGGATTATTCTATCCACATTAAATGTTGAGGATTTCTTCGCTTGGACAAAAAGAACTTGTGTATTTAAAATGGTGTTTAGTGATAAAAATTATAGTTTTCTTTGTCTTTTGTGATCAATGAAGAACTAAAAAAGTTCAATAAAGAACGTAGAACTTTTGATGAATCCTACACGCTTCCCCTTCTCATATGCTTCCTTCCTCTTGTCTAGAATCAACCAACAAGTCCCTCCCTCTCACACCTATCGTCCCTAGTAGATACTTTTGGTTGGGAATAACTGACATATTATTGGACGATGCCACTCACAAGTGAGTTTTCAACGATGTGGATGCCCTAGGTTAGAGTAGCGTCTAGGTTGGGGTAGTCAATTCCTTTGGGAGTGTTAGGTTGTTTCAATCAAAGCTGTGTTAAGTATTGGAATGCCTCATAGGGGAAAAGATGTAGCAGATGAGTAGGTTTGGAAATGAATATTTTGGAGTTATTTTCTTACAACCTTATTATTAACATCTCCTCAAATGTATCTGTATAGTAGGCAAGTATATTCTTGATGCGACAATGCTATGCATAACATCATTTCAAGCACTCATATAATAAACCAACTCAAGGTTTGCATTGTTGAACCCAAGGGTTGAAACATGGGGTGCCTTCACTTACCTGAATACCTTGAAGGTTTCTTCCATCATACTGAGAATTTTCATTTGGATCCCTCCTAAAACATCAATCATTATATATAGCATGGGCAGCAAGTGTTGTCTTGGTGCCTTCATGTACACAATTATTGGGATCCTTTCTAAGTTAATAGGTAAGGATAGTTCACCTAATCTCGCCACTACTTATCATTATTTACTTTGACTACAAAGGATGGCCAAGTGCACCTCTATGGGACTCGACCATAAAATGGGTTTTATAACATAGTTTTCCTTGATATAATTCTGAATTACTCTTGTAACAATGGTGCTTCTAAGTTTAGTTGGAAGTTCATGGCACAAAACGCTTCTATAGGAATGACCTAGGGCTCAAATTATGTTGCAAATGTTGATAGTTGTCCCCATGATGCACTTTATTTTAGCCTTGTACTCTACGAAGATGAAGAAATATGGCAAGTACTAGATTTCATTGGCTTTCCCCGTGATGCGCTTTATTTTAGCCTTGTAATCTATGAAGATGACAAAATATGGCAAGTACTAGATTTCATTGGTTGCGATGTAGTGCCATGGAGTGAGCTCCTAGAAATAGGTAGACTTCAATATGGGCTCCTCTATAACTACCATGTCTTTAAATTGAACCTCAACTCACAAAGAATATGTCGTGTCAAGCTCTTTGATCTATCCCATCGTGGCTCGCCCCTAGAGCTCATATGTTTCTCCTCCTTCTCCCATGCACCTACCAATGGCAGGTTGAGGTTCATAGTGGTGTTCAAAGTATTTCTTAACTTGTATCCACGCTCTTTTTCCTCATTCGCAAATGTTCTATGGTGATGCAAACCATTATAGGGATAGCCTTAATGTCAATATATATTTCATTTGCCGTATCTACCTCCTCAAATTCTCTAATTCTTGACATACCTATTTTGGCACAATGGAAGTTGGAGGTGTGGTAATAATTGTTGTTGACAATGTGTCCACTTGAGCAGATTGCATGGCATTAAACACCTTGATATGTTTGTCATGGGCATCCAAAAGATTAGTAAAATCCTCTAAGAGTATTTTGATACTTTCTAGTGTCATTTCCTAGAGCTTTGAGGTGCTCACAAGGGCACTTGGCATGTCCAAATATTGTTTAGTTTTTTTATGACTCTATATTCTTTTGTTTTCCTCTTTCAATTGCTTCAACCAATTTCTATTTTGAGCCTCAAATTGGAATTTAAAGGTGGTATCTGTAGAATTTCATGAATTATTTTGTATCATTAAAGAACTGAGTTGCAATTGTAGCAAATTTGATTACTTTTATAGGTGGTTTGGTCTCTGTTCTAAACCCTCAAATGATTCTCTAATTTGATTCAAACAATGAAACATTTGACGCAAGGCCGAGTCAATCATAGAATGAGTGTACACTCAAATGATGCATATAGATGTATTTTGAGGGAAGTTGGATACAATGGGTAATGGTGATGCAATGAGGAGGCTAGATGCAAAGTGAACACACTAGTGAATAGAGGGGATAAGGTTGGTGGGGGGATTTGGAACTGTGGTTTGATGGATAGTGGTGTTGTTGTGGTGCGAGGTAATATATCCATCCATTATGATGTGGACATGACCATAATGGGGATTTTGAAGAGTTTTATTTGTGCATGTTCTGAAGTGTGTTGCTCTTGGCCAATGTGTTGGTGGTGGTGGTGGTATTGATCGATGACAATGACGAAAGGATTCTGAATTAGTGTAATAGAGGTGGTTGTAGGTATACTAATTGTTGGTACAGAGTAATGAGTGAGGAAGTAGTGATAATGAGTAGAGATATTAGAATTTAGACACAATTTCTTACTATATCTTGTTGGTGGTTAGCTTTGGTGTTTCAAATTGGTAGATGGACACTTGTTCACTCGTGAACTTGGTCTTGTCAGAATATATAAGGAATTGATGGGAGACTTTAACCAACTTTAGATAACTTGACTAGATTTCTAACAAGTCAGATTATAACAATGGAGTGATATGTGACTAATGAAAAATGCTCAACACTCAAAGAAATCTAGGGTTCTCACACAAAATTTTGTGTGTTAGCTATTGCTACACAAAACCTCATTTGAACTCCCCCAAAGCAACCAAGGGGTTAGCTTAGTTCAAGGGCCTGCTAACTTGTTTCGAACTATCCTCGAGCACACACATATGTGGGATATTTGAAATTCAAAGTTGAGCGCTTGTAGATATAGTGCTGAAAAGATTCCTTATAAATTGCCAATTACTTTTCTAGGATTATAGGAAAATACTCACATCCAAGGTTGATTCAAATTTTGGTTGTCGAGGGGAGGATTCAAATTCAAAATTATTTGGGATTTATTGTGCTTGAATGCTTAATTTTTGAGGTTCCAACTAGCATCCATCGGATCATCCCAATTAGACTAAGGTTGAAGCTTGTATTTCAACAAGTGATGGTATATTTGTTTTCTTTTCAAAGCATTCATTCATGGACATTTGGATTTTCTTTATTTCCTATTCTTTATAAATGGTACTACTTGTATTCTTGTAATAGGTCACTCTTGAATTTTCTCTTTATGTAATAAAACAAGAAGAAGAAGATAATTCTTCCTAGCCTCCTCTCTTTGTAAGTGAGAGTGTGGGAGAGCTCTCTTCCTTATCTCCTTTCTCTTGACATGGTAGCAAAGCTAGTTTGGTTGTAGAGAGCTCTTCAAGAAATTTGACAGTGAAGAGTACATGAGAAGCTATGGAGAACTAGCTTTTCACACATATCAGATTGCTATGAGATTTTTTGTAAAGATAGAAGGCATCAAGATATCTTCGTGTGTTAACCCTTTAGAATTTCTCATTTTTCTAACATTTTAGTCTTGGCCATCTTGATGTCTCTTTGGAGTCCCTTACATGGGGCCCATGGAAAAATGTAACCTCATTTGAAAATTTATTACTTGCATTCTATTCAACATCTCTCAAATATTCTAGATTCAAAATTTCAAGCGATTCCATGTAGTGTTGATACATAGAAAGTCTATTTTTCAGAGATCGAACTATCAAGTCATTGTGATAGTGTTGAAGCAGAATACTGCTTCCAGTGTTTTTGTAGTATTGTGAATTTCTACAAAGATGTCTAAGACTGATTGAATGACTCAATTTATGAGTGATAAGTTCGAGAAGAAAAAATTCCATGCTTGGAGATTCATAATGATAAATTTCTTGATGGAAAAGGGCTTTCGGAAGTACATCTCAGGAGAGAATGAAAATACTCCACAATTACTAGGAAGGAATCAAATTGTGGGCCAGTTAGGAGCATGTGAAGAGTAGAATCATGGAGCATGGAAGCTAATGTATTGGTTATCTATTAGCATAGGGAAAGAGCACAAAATACCAATGACTCACACTAAATGACAAAACCAAGCCACTCTCTTCACGCTATAGTGCTATTAGCCCTCACTAGGAAGCCCACGCTCTATATCCTCACCACAGAGTGACTTCCTACAATAGGCTTGTAGCCAGAGAGTGCCAAGAGAGGACCCCTGTACGTACGTATGTATATGTGTGTATGTGTATATCAAATGAACACAAGTCCATTGCTTTTATAGGCTCCAATAGGCCAAGAGGGCCTTCACGTCCACTGATCATGCGCCGATTGATTGCCCAAAATTGAAAGGGTAGATCAAATATGCCACTAATCTATAATTGGATCCTCAAAAATAGGGAGTCATCATGAATGGTTGGCGACAACATTCATTTTTTCTGCTTTCACTTTTACCATTTACACTTTTAGTGTGACTTTTGCATGAAAGCTGAGATCTCATGATGTGTGGCCCGTGGTATTGTCATGACATTCAGAAGTAGCTTTTGACCATCTGAAAGTTGGACCTCTCTATCGTCCACCTGTAAGAGAAATCCAGAAACATAATAGCTTAGGGCCTTGAATTTGTTGCCTTTTAGCTCAATATGTCCCTGCACAAAAGAGTTCGGCCATCTCCTTTTATTCATTGACGTTGGAGACCTTCTTATCACCTCAAAGATAGTGCAACCAGCAGCTTATCCTTTTCCAAATGCTGTATTAATTGTCTATATGACTGCCCTTCATAGGCCAGAAGTTGAAAACAGTGACATTCAATCAAATATGTATATGTAGCACGAATATCATAAACTTCTTTTTGAAGGTTTTGAATGGAAATTCAATTACATGGCCATATGGAAGAGACATACTTCATCCAAAATGGAAGATACATATCATACAATCAATTGTCCTTGGCAAGAAGACTCCCAATTTGTAAATTGTCTAATGTCCTATGTCGTTGGTTTTCTCTCTCCACAAGCCTTCTCTTTGCTTCTTCTTCATCAAGTTTTTGGATAGGAGACCATTCAAGCAGCTCAAAATTGTACAATGCACTTAGCAGAGATTGCTTACTTGCAGAAACAGTAGCTTTATCTCCTTCATTAGAGACTTGAGCAGTAAGCAGATGACAGAGCCGATATTCTTTAAGTATAAGTGCACCAAAGTTTATCCCTGTACCTATGGATGCAAACAGTACTACGGTGGGTAAAGCGTGTTGGTCCACCATGGAGTTTGCCAAGAAGTGCACGACTTGCAAGCCCACCAAGAAAGCTATTCGCCCAATCATCTAGATCAACAGCTCGCAATTCCTGAGTCAACTCTTGGAATCCACAGAAGTAACATGTTGTTATGGCACAATTGGCTCCCATAGATGTAAACCAAGTGAAAGGATTTTGTCGTTTATAAAGTCCTATCCCAACTCCTGCCCGTGCTCCAATTGTAGCTCCATAGATGGTGCGAGTCATGATTCATGTCTCCCAGTTTCGGTTGCCTTCGTAATTAAGGGGCCTTCCACTCGGGCAAAATCCTTCTCTCTTCGAGAAAGATTTTTACTTCGCCCTTTGGAATTCTCCTCTTTGTTTCTTGAAGCTCTTATCAACAGAGAGAGAGGGGGTTGCGGGTTGTGGGGATGGAGGGGGGGGGGGGGGGGGGGGGGAAGGAGGTGGTGGGCTACGGGGTGGGGAGGGGAGGGGAGGGTTGGTCACGTGGGGTGGGGAGGGGCAGGAGGTGGTGGCCTACGGGGGTGGGTCACGCGGGGGAAGTGGCGGGCTGCGGGTTGGGAGGGGGGGGGGAGAGAGAGAGAGAGAGAGAGAGAGAGAGAGAGAGAGAGAGAGAGAGAGAGAGAGAGAGAGAGAGAGAGAGAGAGAGAGAGAGAGAGAGAGGTTTGAGAGGGCTGCGGGGGGAGCTCTATGGGGGAAATAGTCTGCGAGGGTGGTGGGGAGCTGGGGGAGGAGGCCGGCGGGGCACGGATGCAGGTACTACGGGGAGAGAGAGAGAGAGAGAGAGAGAGAGAGAGAGAGAGAGAGAGAGAGAGAGAGAGAGAGAGAGAGAGAGAGAGAGAGAGAGAGAGAGAGAGAGAGAGAGAGAGAGAGAGAGAGAGAGAGAGAGAGAGGATGCGGTAGGGCGAGGGAGAGAGAGAGAGAGAGAGAGAGAGAGAGAGAGAGAGAGAGAGAGGGTCTCAGGGGGCTGTGGGGGGGGGGGGGAAGCTCTGCGGGTGTGGGAGGGAGTGGGGGTTGCGGGGGGCAGAGGGGGAAGGGCTACGGGGGGAGGAGCCTGTCGGATGTGGGGGTCACGGGGGAGGAGGCTAGTGGGGCAGGGGTGCGGGGACTACGGGGGGGGGGGGGAGAGAGAGAGAGAGAGAGAGAGAGAGAGAGAGAGAGAGAGAGAGAGAGAGAGAGAGAGAGAGAGAGAGAGAGAGAGAGAGAGAGAGAGAGAGAGAGAGAGAGAGAGAGAGAGAGAGAGAGAGAGAGAGAGAGAGAGAGAGAGAGAGAGAGAGAGAGAGAGGGAGGGAGGGAGAGGGGACGCAGCAGCGAGAGAGAGAGAGGGAGAGAGAGAGAGAGAGAGAGAGAGAGAGAGAGAGAGAGAGAGAGAGAGAGAGAGAGAGAGGCGCAAAAGACCCCTCAGATGCAACCAAATTTGCACCCAAATGGGCTCCCCCATCTCGAGGCCCTGGTGTCCCACCATCCCGTAGCCCCACCTCTCCCCCATCTCGCAGCTCTGTTGTCCCCCGAGCTTGCAACCTTCTTCCCTTCTACCCACGTGCGCCTTCTACCCCGCGTGCCCCTTCTGCCGTGCAAGCTCTTTCCCTCTAGACTCTCTCTTTCTATGTAGCACTAATAGACAGCTTCGAAGGATTGGTTCTGCTCCTCATTTCAGGACTTCTTTCCAGACACAGGTGAGGAAGCAAAGCTAGAGAGGCGGGATGTAGTAATGCTGAACTCGAAATCGTTGTAAAATAGGATTGCAGAGGTCTCATCGGTGATAGAGGTGAAAAGATTACTATCATGGGGAAGAATCCCAATGCCAAGAAGCTCTGACCATGGCTAGCTTTCAAAGCCACAACCCACTATGTGGTCTTGCGCACTCCACCTACATCGCTCACTTCCTCATGATTTTGTTTTCAAGCATGTTCATCTATTCACATGAGTTTGGCATGGAGATGCAGGGAACGGTTGAGCTCATCATCTTAAGCTCAATCATGGCAATCTCTGTAGCTCTTTGTAGTGGATCTATAGTTTAGCATATACGCTCATATTTATGTATCACACTATAGTCCTATATGTTACTTGTGCATAATCCTTTCCAAGATATCATTCCCTTTTTGGTAACTCCCTAATCTAATGCTTCATTCTCATCTATTAAAATCTTTTATTCCCTACACTTAACATAGGAATGTTACCAAATGGTGGTCCTAAGTGGGTCGTTGCGAATCCAAGAAGCTTAATTCCCAAATCCCTCTATCCCCCATCCCGCCATCCCACCATCCCTCCATCCCCCCATCCTACCATCCCCCCATCCCTCCATTCCCTCGTCCCCCCATCTCGCCATCCCCTCATCCCCCCATTCCCCTGTCCCCCCCATCCTGCCATCCCCCCATCCCCACCCATCCCTCCATCCTATCATCCCCCAATTCCTCCATTCCCCATCCCCTATTCCGCCATCCCCCCCATCCCCCATCCTACCATCCCGCCATACCCTCATCCTGCCATCCCTCCATCCCCCATCCCCCCATCCTACCATCCCCCCATCCCTCATGCATTTCATCACAACATTTGGTGCTGAAAATGATTGAAGAAGCCGGTGGGATCCCTCTCCTCAATCGAAAGAATAAGGGCTATGCAAGCATCCTAATCATTGCATTCTAAAATATTTTCCACTACTGGATCCATTGTCTGGATGGCTACAACATACAAAGCAATATATGATGAGATCCATACTCCTACCTTTTCCAAAGGATATCCCGAATACTCCATTGGGCAATGTTCCATCATATTTTCTTTGCCCATTACCCTTGTTGAAGTACTTCCAAGTGAATTCCACTGGATTTGTGGTAATACCAAGTTGAGTTATAATTTCATGAAGCTTAGAGTATATTATGCTTGGGGAGTGACAAAGGAAAAATGGGCACAATGATAGGAAAATAAGAAGAGAAAGGAGGATGAGCTTGCTCAAAAGAATCCATGGCATGTTTTGCTTGATGCTTGGGTCCTAGGGACATGGATTCATTGGGCCTCAAACATTTTTGCTTTGATTTTATTACCACTTGATTCTACAAGTTTTTTTTTTTAGTGTACAAGGAAAGTTGAAATGACAAGGAATTGAAATTTTTATTACCACTTGATTCTACAAGTTTTTGGAGGGGTGGCACATCTTGAAATTTAGGGAGGAATATACGGGCCACCAGGCCAGGTAGTGTCAGAAGATAAATTGAGATCTTAATTAAAAGGCTACCAGAACCATATTTGGCCTAACCCTCCAACTTTGGAGCAATCATTTTTGTGCATATTCAATCGAGGTTGGGAATCCACAAGGCCCTTTTTGGCTCTTGAAGTCTACAAAACCAAGTGTTTGGCACACATTGAGGGGGACATCTTACATCCGAGATCTATTCTGGTCCACTCTCTATACTCTATTGCTACAAAGCATACTGTAGGAGGTCACTCTGTGGTGAGGATACAAAGCGTGGGCTTCCCATTGGATAACTATTAGCACTATAGTGTGATTGAATCGATTAGTTCTAGTCATTCTCTCTAAATCAGTAGTATTTCTTTGGAGCAACTTTGCATCCGTAAGTATTCATTAGTGCAAGGCTTCATCTGGTTCTAACCATTGTGTCAGACAGAGCTCTTGTATTGATTATGTTTGGTTTCTAGAATGGCATGCTAGCCCCGAGCATTATCTTTTGGAGCATGTTTTCCCCTCTTGTAATTATTTTTCTAAACTAAGGAGTGGTCTGTTTCTCTACTCTTGTCACTCATCATTACTCTTCTCTTTGTGAATCTACTATACAGTGTCTCTATTGCAAGTGAATGTGCCTACACACAGGAGTGTTAAAGGGTATACTTCCCGAAGGAGAACTCCCCTTAAGTAGACAGAGTATTCGAAGTGCGTACTATTTGGTCTTGCTGGAAGTGGGTACCCTAGTACTTTCTCTACAATAACTCCTAGGTAGAAAAAAATGAATTGGAAGAATCTGTAGCTCATGTGAGGTCTAGTCTCATTTAACCTATTCTAAGAAAAGTAATTGATCAAGATGTAATTGAATGTAGAGATATAAAATTATGCATAACTTTGGTTTTTTCTCACAGGTAACGTGTTAGAGGTGAATTGGATCCACATTTTTCCACAGCATGGGTCCATACTAGATCCTAGAACGTTATCAACATGTTCTATTGGATCAACAATGTGGTGAAATTGGATATTTAAGTGGAATTGATAGAGTATAGATTCGTTATCAACAATGAATCTTCTTGAAGAGAAACTAGAGAAAGGAGTGCATCTCAGAGAGGAAGAGGGCATAGTACATAGAACACCACAAGGAGAGATAATAAGAATGCAAAGAGAGAGATAAAGAGCAAATCTTAAAATTGCAAACATGTTGGAAATAAAGCTCTAAATTAAGGAGTATTTAGAGAATCATTCTTGGATATGTGGATGACTAGCAGGAAGGTATAAAGATACACTTCCTAAAAACTAAGGGTTGAAACAAAAAACTTTCCACATATCTTTTCCAATCACAATAGAAATTAGTTTAGTAAATTATCAGAGAAGGGAACTTAGAACTTAAATTATCACAGTAAATTATTTTGCATGTGTGTAGTATTCAAACAAAGTTGTTGGAAAATGTTTCAATAGGTGAATTCAAGTTTTTTTTCTTAGTTAATGTTGGAAGTAGAAAGAAATAATCCTTTTGTACTTAGGACGTGATATGACCCTCATTGGTTATGCATTTATAACCTCTTCACACACATCCTTTCTTTTCTTGGGCTTGAAGGAGAGAATTTAGATTATTAGCGCAAGCATGTAGGAAAAGCTAATATCTTGTTAAAAAAGTGATCCCAATCAAAATACCCTACTAGATATGGAGAATTGATGCGACTAATAATTCGTTTTTAACCTCGTTTGAATAGACACTCGAAAATGATGATACTTCAATGATTTTTCCTTTGCTCTCAAACTAGTTAGATAATGAACTCTAAAATTGAAAACTTGAAAACTCTATATTCTTAACATGATAAGAAAATAATCGACAAAAAATGAGGTGCAAGATAGGAAACTCAAGTATGACAACACAAAGATAGATGATCTAGCCACTATCTATCAAACTAGCTAGATATGATGGATCCAATTTCGAACGAAAGTAGGCTATGATGGGAGAACTTCAAAACTTCGATACATAGCTTTGAGCAATAATGACCTCACATATATACTCATAGATAGCCATGTTTACTCAAATCAATGTTACTTTGAGTTCCTATGAATTGAACTTAATATCTTTTGGTCACTCAAACAAGACTATAAGACTATGTTAATGCAATTTATCTCATTGAAGTACTTCCTTATGTTAAAAGTCAAGCTTCAAGAAAAAAATTCGTGGGGAATCTTTTATGGACATGTGGAGCAATCAAAGGAAGCCAAAAGCCACGAGATTCCATCAAGAAAAGTCACTCAACCACTCCCCAAGTCATCTCAACTAATTCCTCCAAGTTAGGAGGCTGATTTGGAAAGGTAGTTCCTAGATTTTAGGGGCACACCTCTCACTATAAAAGGAGCATGTATCCCGACTTCTTTTGGGCCATCTTCTTGGAGTTTTAGCTCATGTAAAGTGAGCACTAAGTGCTGGAGTTGTGATAAGCAAGCCCCTTGCTTAAGCAACCCCCTTGCTTGCTTGTTTGTTTTCTTTTAGTAGGCATATCTATGTGTGTGCGCAGGGAGTGTTGCAACTCTCTACCCCTGAGTTGTTAGCATTGGTTCTCCCTCATATGGTATCCATTTGATGTAAATCTTGTCTCATTGGATAGCTATAAGAGTCTATTTTATGCTTACCAATTCTCTGGAGCATTCTCTGAGTAAGCTGGGAGCAACATTCATTTTAGTGAAGTTGTGTGATTGATATCTCTCTCTTTGTGTAGGCTCTGTTGGAAATATTTTGCTCTCTGTTGTAAGGGCTGGTTCTCCTTCTCTATGTATCCATTTGCTATGATTTTGGTGTCATTCGGTAGCTATTAGAGTCGTCTAAAGTTGACATAAGTTTGCGATTCATTCTCTGTATAATCTCTGAGAAAAAATTGCTGGAGTGAAGTGAGGTCTCTGCTTGACTAGCAGTTGTGAGCATTCAACTAGCTCATGTTGTAGACATTGTTTTTCTTTGTGTAAGCATCCATTTCAAGTGAAATTTGTTTTGTTGGAAAGCCCTTGGTGTCTACTACAGGTCTACAAAAGCTCACTGGAGTTCTCTGCATAAGCTCTGAGTAAGAGCATTTTTGGTGTGCAGAGGTCAAAGAAGGATACCTGTGGAGGTCATTCGCGCTTCATCGTTGCTTAGGGGTTGAGATACTTCCCCCATCAGTGGTATCAGAGCATTTGGGCATCTTGGAGGTATCACATACAAGCAAGAAGACCTCTTGGAGTTGGTGGTTGAAGAGTTGCATCAACAAAAGCTTCTTGGAGGTAGCTCACATCAAGGGGGAGCTATTCTACTCAAATTTGCAAGAGCACAAGGTGTCCATCTAAGGAAAGCTTTGGATTGAGGTAACCTCAGAGCCTCATTTTCATTTTACACACATTGGAGCATTAGCCAAGGGCTAGGTCAAGTATCAAAGACTAGATATGGGAGACTTCAACACTCAAATTGAAAAGCTAGACAAAGGTAACTATCAACCATGGAGATTTAGGGTCTCCAACTATCTTATGGGCAAGGGCCTTTGGGGGTTGATTAGTGGAAGTGAACCAAGACCTAGGTTGGATGAGAATCCAACCAATGACCAGAGAAGGGCCTTTAGGGAATGGAATGAAAGAGACAAGAGGGTTATCTTTATTCTTTCCCAACACATTAGCAATAGCATGATCGGCCATATCCAAGACCTGGATTCAAGCATGAAGGTATGGGAGACACTTGAAAGGCTTTATTCAACAAGCACCAAAGCAAGGAAGATCCAACTCAAGAATGAGCTCAACAACCTTAGGAAGAGCTCAGGGAGTAGCATAAATGACTACATACTTAAGGTCAAGGAGTTATCAGATGCATTGGGATCCATTGGAAGCCACGTAGACGATGACGATCTTGTGGCTTATACTCTCAATGGTTTGAGAGATGATGAGAAGTGGAAACCCTTTACCACTTCAGTTTATGTAAGGGATAATCTTCCCGATTTTGAGCAATTGGTTGCTCTCATGGTCACCGAAGAAATGAACATAGGTGGAAGTTCAACTAAAAGCAAAGATGCACAAGTTTTCTATGCAGGTAATCAAAGGGGCAAAGGAAGACAAGGACAAGGAAGGGGCAAAGGAAGGTTTGGAGGAAGGCAAGGCCACTCAAGAAATCAAGGACATGACCAAGGCACCTCATCACAAAGAGGGAGAGGAAGATCAAGAGGAAGAGGAGGACGACATCAACAAAACAGGAATCAAGATGGCGAAGGATGTTACATATGTGGCAAGTTTGGCCACTATGCTAGAGATTGCTACCAAGGAGGAAACCAAAGGAACTATAATCAAGGTTCTTCATACAAAGGCCAAGGTAATTATGCTTCTACAAGTTCAGAAAATGACAATCTCTTGATGATGCACATGAATGGGAATTCAAGCAAAGTAGATAACACTTGGTATATTGATAGTGGATGTAGCAACCATATGAGTTGCAATGCTTCTTGGTTTACTAATCTACATGTTCCCAAAGGTAAAGGACATGTAGAAACAGGTGATGATACAGCCCATGAGATCTCCCATGTTGGAGATGTAGCTTTGGATGACAAGGAGGAAGGAAGATGTCTCAAGGATGTCTTGCATGTACCTACCATCACAAAGAACTTGGTGTCCGTTGGGCAAATGGTTGAAAGAGGCTATCAAGTAAGGTTCAACAAAGGTGGATGCTTTGTGGAGAACCCTAAGCAAGGTTACAAGGTCATAGCAAGAGGAAAGAAGCAAGGGAGACTCTTCACTTTGGAGGTAAATTCTCATTCTACTCAACATGTCTACTTCACATATGGAAACAAGAGGATTTCGGAGTTGGACTTGTGGCACAAGAGGATAGGTCACATCAACATACAAAGAATGAAGGAAATGCAATTCAAGAGGCTGGTTGAAGGTCTTCCCAACTTCCAAGGACAAGGTATGAAGCATTTATGTGAATCTTGTCAACTAGGGAAGCAAGCGAGACTTCCATTCAAGAAGAGTGGCTACATAAGCCAACATCCATTGGAGTTGATACATACAGATGTGTGGGGGCCAACGAAAGAGCAATCCATTGGAGGTAACAAGTACTTTGTCACTTTTATAGATGATTGCACAAGGATGGTTTGGGTTTATTTCATCAAAAACAAATCAGATGTGTTTACATGTTTCAAAGCATTCAAGGCAATGGTAGAGAAGGAAACAGGTACATATATCAAGAAGCTAAGGTCCGATGGAGGGGGAGAATATTTCTCAAATGAGTTTTCTGATTTTTTAATGAATCAAGGCATCAAGAGGCAAGTAACATGCAGGTACACACCCCAACAAAATGGAGTAGCAGAGAGAAAGAATAGATACATTGCCGAGATCGCTAGAGCAATGCTTAATGAGATGAATGTACCTAACATGTTTTGGAGTGATGCAGCAAATACCGCCGTGTATCTAATGAATAGGGCTCCTACCTCAGGGATCCATGGCTTGACACCATATCAAGCCTATTATGGTAAGAAACCTGATCTTTCCCACTTGAAGATATTTGGATGTACTTGTTATGTACATGTGCCAAGTGAATTGAGGCACAAGCTACAACCAAAGGCAGAAAAGTGTGTGTTTCTAGGATATTCAAATGATCATAAAGGTTACAGGTGCTTCAACCCAAATACAAAGGACTTGAGGATATCAAGGGATGTAGCATTTGATGAGCTACTCCCTTGGTATAAGAAGTATGATTGTATGCAGGACTATGAAGAAGAAAAGCATGGACATGATGAAGAACAAATCGACCTAGAGCTAAGCGGCCCAAGGTGTTCCATCAATGAAGATAGTTCAAGCATGAACTCACCATGGAGGGGGAGACCTTCATCAAGCTATGAAGCACAATCAATCAACAAAGGCAAAGCAACATTGGTGGAGTTGGATGAAGAAGGTAATGAAGTTGAAGATGATGAAGGACACATGATGGAGAAAGAAGCCACGTCAAAGAAAGAGATCAAGTTCCCAAGGCAAAGGAGGTTTATTCCTCCAAAAGGTGAAGAAAGGAAGTCTTCTAGAGTTAAGTATCCAACTCAAAGGTTTACTTATGATTCATACATGGCAACACATTATGCATATATGAACAAAGTAGTAGAAGATCATGAGCCCGATTGCTATGAAGATGCAAGCAGGTACACCGAATGGAAAGAGGCAATGCAAGAAGAGATCGACGCACTTGAGGAAAATCAAACATGGACTCTAGTGCCCAAGAAGGAGAACATGAAGGTAATAGGTAATAAGTGGGTGTATAAAGTAAAGAGGAATTCATATGGATCTATTTCTAGGTTCAAAGCAAGATTGGTGGCTAAGGGTTTTGCACAAACCTATGGAGTGGACTTTGAAGAGACATTCAGCCCCGTGGCAAAGATGAGCACCATTAGGACACTCATTGCAATGGCTGCTAGCAAAGGATGGAAGCTCTTCCAATTGGATATCAAGAATGCCTTTCTCAATGGAGACTTGGAAGAAGAGGTATACATGGAGCAACCACTAGGTTTTGTTCATAAAGAGTTTCCACATCATGTTTGTAGGTTGAAGAAGGCACTTTATGGCCTAAAGCAAGCTCCAAGGGCTTGGAACCAAAGATTGGTGGACTATTTGATCAAATGTGGTTACAATCAATGCAAGGCGGATCCATCTCTCTTCATCAAACAAAGAGGAGAACTTATGGTCTACATGTGTGTGTATGTAGATGATCTTATCATTACAGGTAATGATACAAAGGGCATTGAGGAGATCAAGGCAAAGCTTGGAAAGGAGTTTAGGATCTCTGATCTTGGAGATCTTAGGTATTTTCTTGGCATTGAAGTTGTATACAAAGAAGAAGGTATTATGCTCATACAAAGGAAGTATATTCTAGACCTACTTGAGAGGTTTGGGATGCTACATTGGAAGCCTATTTCAAATCCCATGGAAGTTAATGTAAAGCTAAGCTCCATTGATGGAGAGCCATTAGAGGATGTAACTTTGTATCGATCTATTGTAGGCTCTTTCAATTATGCCACAATAACCAGGCCTGACATAGCATATGGAGTTGGCGTGTTATCACAATTTATGCATAGTCCAAGGACTACACACTTGCAAGCTGCAAGAAGAATGTTGCGATATCTCAAAGCCACTATAAATGAAGGATTGTTCTACTCATTTGATGATGATATGCAGGTCAAAGCTTATTCCGATGCCGATTGGGCCGGTTCGAAGGAAGATAGAAGGAGTACAAGTGGTTACCTAGTCATGCTAGGTAGCAAGATCATCTCATGGATTTCAAAGAAGCAACCCACGGTGGCATTATCTTCCACCGAGGCTGAGTATAGAGCTTTGGCTCAAGTCACATGTGAGCTAATGTGGATTAAGAAGTTATTTATGGAGCTTAATTTGCAGGTTGACACATATCCAATTTTTTGTGACAACATGAGTAGCATTCATCTAGCATCGAACCCTGTCTATCATGCTAGAACCAAGCATATTGAAGTGCACTATCACTTCATAAGGGAAAAGGTGATATCCAAGGAAGTTTCAGTACATCATATTGGTACTAAGGACCAAGTTGCGGACATGTTTACAAAGGCTTTGGATGGGATGAGGATTTCAAAATTCAAGCAATGCATCAACATGAAGGAGCTTGGAAAAAAATGAAGAATTGAAGCTTGAGGGGGAGTGTTAAAAGTCAAGCTTCAAGCAAAAAATTCGTGGGGAATCTTTTATGGACATGTGGAGCAATCAAAGGAAGCCAAAAGCCACGAGATTCCATCAAGAAAAGTCACTCAACCACTCCCCAAGTCATCTCAACTAATTCCTCCAAGTTAGGAGGCTGATTTGGAAAGGTACTTCCTAGATTTTAGGGGCACACCTCTCACTATAAAAGGAGCATGTATCCCGACTTCTTTTGGGCCATCTTCTTGGAGTTTTAGCTCATGTAAAGTGAGCACTAAGTGCTGGAGTTGTGATAAGCAAGCCCCTTGCTTAAGCAACCCCCTTGCTTGCTTGTTTGTTTTCTTTTAGTAGGCATATCTATGTGTGTGCGCAGGCAGTGTTGCAACTCTCTACCCCTGCGTTGTTAGCATTGGTTCTCCCTCATATGGTATCCATTTGATGTAATTCTTGTCTCATTGGATAGCTATAAGAGTCTATTTTATGCTTACCAATTCTCTGGAGCATTCTCTGAGTAAGCTGGGAGCAACATTCATTTTAGTGAAGTTGTGTGATTGATATCTCTCTCTTTGTGTAGGCTCTGTTGGAAATATTTTGCTCTCTGTTGTAAGGGCTGGTTCTCCTTCTCTATGTATCTATTTGCTATGATTTTGGTGTCATTGGGTAGCTATTAGAGTCTTCTAAAGTTGACATAAGTTTGAGATTCATTCTCTGTATATTCTCTGAGAAAAGTTTGCTGGAGTGAAGTGAGGTCTCTGCTTGACTAGCAGTTGTGAGCATTCAACTAGCTCATGTTGTAGACATTGTTTTTCTTTGTGTAAGCATCCATTTCAAGTGAAAATTGTTTTGTTGGAAAGCCCTTGGTGTCTACTACAGGTCTACAAAAGCTCACTGGAGTTCTCTGCATAAGCTCTGAGTAAGAGCATTTTTGGTGTGCAGAGGTCAAAGAAGGATACCTGTGGAGGTCATTCGCGCTTCATCGTTGCTTAGGGGTTGAGATACTTCCCCCATCACCTTATACTTAGAGAACCATGGACTCCAAGAGAAATTACGTACTATCTTCACTAAAGACACACTCACCATTGTTCACTCTAGACACAATGTCTCTTAGAATATGCAAACATACAATCATAGCTTTGGGGAAAATTTAAAAGACTATTTTGTCTTTCTATAAACACAAATATTACAAAAGTGGGATATCATATAAACAAGAAACACTTATCTAGAGTTAGAGCTATCTAGCTCCTTCACTCTCAAAATACAAAGTGCGATATGGCTACCTAAAGTTGGAAGAAATCTTTCAAGCAAGCAAGGGGCTTGCTTACTAAAAATTCCTAAATTGATGACACATTTAGGATCTCCCCCTCTGAGAGTACATTTTGCATTATAACATTTTTTATTTCTTAGCACCACATCATTTTTTCGTTGTGTATACTTGAATGTCATTTGCCTTATGATACCATCACTCTTTGAGAAATTAGAGAAGTAATGGGAGAAGTGTTCTCCCCCTCCATCGCACCTTCTACACTTGATGTACCTTTAACATTATCTCTCAACCATATCATTGAAATTCTTGAAATCATAAAACACATCTTTTTTATGCCTCGTACAATAGATATCCAAGACATCCTCTTACAATCATCAATGAAAGTAACAAAATATCTATTACCTCCTATTGAGTTCTCCTTTGTTGGTCCCCAAACATCTGTACGAATGAAGTCAAGTAAATGATAGCTCACATAATTGCTCTTCTTGAATGCTAATCTTTCCAGCTTTTCCAATTGGCAAACTTCACAAGAATTTCTTAGATTCTAAATATAGAGAACAGGAAACCCTAATACCAACCTCTTTTCTTCATGTCCTTCAATCTCTAAATATTTATGCATCCATATCTTTTGTGCCATAGATCAAATTCAGCTACCTTCTTATTTTGAAATCTAAAATACGTTGTGTGGTTGAAGTTAGGCTTCACATCCAAAGCGTGTAAATAGTGTTCACTTTTTCTTGCCTCTATTGTCAATCTATACCCCTCTTTAGGGTATTCCACAAAACATTCTTGTTAGTTGAACTTGACCTGCAACCCTCTCTCAACCATTTTGCACATACAAACCAAGTTCCTTGTGATTGCGGGAACATGGAGAACAACTTTTAAACTTTTGGCTTTCCGTGAACCTTCCAATATAACATGACCAGTACGTGTATTAGCATGAGTGTCATCACTTGTTTCTACATGTTCTTTGTTTGATGGCACCTATATATATGAGAAGAACATCTTATTGCAACTCACGTGGTTGCTACATCTACTATCGATATACCATGTGCTTGATCCTTTTGTCTTGTAGTCATCTCATCTCCATCATAGAGAGCATGCTCTCATTTTCATTTGAAGTGGATACATAATTAATTTGACCTTTGTAAGTTCAATTTTTCTTCTCCCCATAAAAACTAAGTTCTTTGTAATTGTGGGAACATGATGAACATCTTTCAAGCACTTGGCTAGCTAGAACATATATTTAACTTGTGCGTTTTGTTTCATTGCTAGGTTCATATGTGCCTCGTTTCGCTCAACATTTAATCATGAAAGGTTGTATATGGCATTGATCCTTTAAAAAAATTCATGTAATGAGGTGATTTCTTCTTTCCGCATGTCATGAGGCTTAAAGATTAATTCGGCACTTAGCTATATTCCAATGCCCATATATCGCAGTTTTTTTATCCAAGTCAAGGCAGTTTTTGTTTTTCTCTCCTTCCATGACACAAAACCATGTAGCAAAGCTCATGAAAGCATCGGAAACATCGTTTGTAACATGCATAGACTAGTTGGGAGGTAGCTTTGATGTTATGGCGGATGAGGCTTCTCAACGATTCGAAACTCTGAATATTTCGGGGATGAGGCTTCTCAACGATTCGAAACTCTCAATATTTCAAGTATTAGGAATAGGTAAAGCTCATATTCTTATTGATTTCGGTTCGGAGAGCAGAGATGCTCTTGAAATCCCTCAGACAAAACAATTTGTTAGAACACGCACTCGGTGCAGGGTATTTCCTTGCAAACCAGTGGTTGATTCTCCATTGCAGTGGAGATCAAATCGTCCAGGTCGAAAAACGCTATAGCACCGCTCGCTCTACACAATGGTTTTGTCACATGCGCTAAGGAAACATCTCGTCTCGGTTTACCTCCAGAAGCTGATTCTCTCTCTCTCTCTCTCTCTCTCTCTCTCTCTCTCTCTCTCTCTCTCATTGAACTCGTAATTTCTACGACACTATGGCTACGACCTCGAAAACTCTCCGAGCTCAAGGACTCTGTCTATTATTGCAAATGAACAACGAAGACCTTGATCAAGAATGTTTATCCACGCGCAGATGTTGGCTGCTGCAGGGCTCGCTCTTGACCTTTATTCACACCCGTGCGGGTGTCCCCACAACACGACGTAGAGATTTTAAAAAGCAATCTCTTTCGCTGACTCTTGAGCGACCAGTGCCAACAGCCTTGGCGGCGAAACCAGGAGGAGTGAGCACGCCTAGCGCATGCATATATAGTAATAGATATCTCTCGTCTCGACGGGGTGTCTGTCACCGTGTGATCTGCGATGCCCACTCGTGGGGGTGTTTCTACTATCATCTACCGCGAGCCGCACGTGGCAGTGGGACTCCGAGAATAACCTCAGCCCTTGGAGTATATGCTAAACGACGATCGTTTCCATGGCTAGAGGACAAGCATTCCATGAAAGACACGTAAACAGATGGTGTGTGGCGCCGTTAGGAGTATTTTTCGTGATTCTCCTTTCTTTCGTCTCTTGTATTCATAGATTCTCCTTCCTCCTTTCTTTGTTGTAATTTGTTTTTCTATCCTGCCTTGCTCTCAGAGTCATTTTGTTGAGGTTTTCTTTGTTCTCCACATTGCTTGTACATTGCGAATCGCGCTTAGAACTTTCAAGGGCCTTTAAACCTTAACCAGGGCTTCGATAGATTCAAGAGGATAAAAGGAACTTGTTGAGTGAACAGATGATGAATAAAGTAATGAATCAAGTGAAGAGTAGTAGAGATAAACCAATAAGGTAGAAGACAATTTGGATGGAAATGAAGAAAATTCTACATTTAGCTATTTTTATTTAAACTTCATGCATTGATGTGGTTCAATCACATTGAAAAGCTAATAGGGATGTTAGGTATATAAGATTTTATCTGAAATTATTTCAACAAAAACTCATCTAGAAGGTACGTCTCTTGACACATGTTTTATTCATTATAAGTAGTCATTTTTCAAAGGCTAATCTTGTACTCTATATATTTCCCTCATAAACAATGCAAATGCAGGTTCTAGACATTCATTGACGCAATTCAGATGTTTGTTATATTTAAACGAGCTTATATTCCGAAATAGCTCCTCAAATATTAGGACAGAAGTAGTACATAAGCCCCATGTTCGTTTTGTTTCAATTATGACTCTATATCTCCATTCAACTCTACAAAGTTGTCGACATCGTATATGAATGTTTAGAAGCTTAATCATGATTCTCCATGACATGTATGAAAGCTTCTTCTTGATAGTGGATGTGGGCAAAAAATGTATTTTCCTAAGTTCATTCTACTTTAGGGATTATAAGCTGTCCAAGCATGACTAGACCTCTCTTCATGTATGTTTCATACATGATGAGATAATATCTCCTACGTAGAAGAAATTTGAATTTGAAGAATCTATAGCTCATTTGGCATCTAATAAAAATAAAACTATTTTAAGAAAAGGAAACCATCAAGCTCCTATTGAATCTAGAGATAAAAACTATGCATAACCTTGATTTCTCTCACAATTAGTGTGTTAGAGATGAAGTTGGATCAAATTTGTAACACACCATGCATCCATAAAAAGTTAAACAACTTTAATACGGTGTCTAATTGAATGAATACATTCTAGAGAAATTCGTTATTAAGAGAAACTCTTTGAGTATAGATTCTTTATTGACGATAAAAAATGCATTAGAAAGTCCTTCAATAGATGATTTCCATCCACATCTATGCTCATAGTATACATGAACTTCAAAAAACGAGGTAATACCTCTACCTCTTTCCATAAGGTAATACATAAACATCTTATAAAACTAAGGAAGAAATTCATAATTCATGAGCATGCTTAGATTGAGATCCATCATGGTACTAATCCAGGATAAATTTTAGGTAGTTAAAAAATCAACACAAAATGAGAGGTTGCATGCTTTGGAGCAGGCTAAGAAAGGCACAATGTTATTGATCGTGTCATGGAGTATGAGTGAGTAGATTATTTTGTTCACATACATGATCTGCGTATCAAAAGACATGTTTGGATCATATTCAAATGGATATATTCCATAATTACTAGATCTATAGAAGCTCATTTAAGAAAAATGAATTCATTGATAAACGTAAAGAGCCATAGATTTAAAACAATAGCTATTTTATAAAGCTTAAAAAGATAAGATATCTGCTTTGATGACTAAATTCTTAAATCAAAGATGATTATTTAGTTGCTCTTCACTTCAAGGATCTCTAGCATGATGGCGAATGACAACCATCCATCACATCAATATATGCAAGATGTGAAGTACCAAACCTCAACCATATTTAAAGATCATCTTAACCATAGGTGAGATGATCTCAATGGTTGATCATCTTAAAGAGATTCATAAGGGCACACACACTATGTGAGATCATTTTGAAAAGGAACTAGAGGATCCCATAGAGGAAGAGGACATAGAACATATATTAGAGATGATGTCCCGATGAGAATAAACAAGACATAAGGGAATAGACCATAATATGAGACAAGAAAAATGAGAGAAGAGAGATAAAGAGCATGAATTTTTCTCAGGCTTGATAGAGAGGATTCTAAATAAATGTTGCAAGCATATAGGAAACCCTAACACATTCTTGAAATAATGATCCCGCTCAAAATACCCTACTAGACACAAAATGGATGGCACAATAATGCATTCTTAACCTCTTCTAAGTACATACTTCATAAAGATGATTCCATGATTTGTACTTTACTCTCAAACTAGTAAGATAATGAACTCCAAAATTTAAACAACTTTGAAGAAATATATTCTTAATAGAATAAGAACTGAATCATCAAAAAATGAGGTGCAAGATAGGGGAATTAAATATGACAATACAAAAATTGATGATTGTGTACCTAAGGGCACAATGTCTTATGAACTTAATCTCAATCATCAAGCAAATGCATATAGTGGGGGCATTGATATATGCATGAACTTATTAATCATAGAGTCCAACCCAATGAAGTGTATGAAGATGTGTTTTTAAATGATAGTTAGTGTATGAAAGGGATAAGTAGTGCATGAAAAAACGAACATCCACATCACATGACACCTTTCATAAATTGTGTGTATCGCAATCCTTGGTGCACTAATACACACAAATCAAGCAATATCTTAGAGCTCAGATACCCAAATATATTGAAAAACACATTCCTTTTGAGTATCTCAATGAGATGCATCCGATTGTGGTTCACCTTGATCACACTTCTATGCTTCAAGTTATGGCCAAAAAAAAGAGTAGCAGGAAACACCTACTCTCACTTTGAAACTTTTTATGCTTCACACACACTATAATAGTGAAAAGAAATGGGGAAGGAGTAGAAAACTCCTATAGACATACATTTCAAGAAGAGAAAAAGTCCAATTTCTTCCCTTGGCTCTGTGAATTTGAAAAAGCCTTTAGGAAAGATTCACAAGTGACTTGTATGTATGTGCCCTAATTTTGGTCCTTTCACATAAAGTGTTATACTTTATGGAATATTGGAATGTTAAATGGGTTTTAATGCCTTAAGGATTTTAATGTGTTTTGTGTTTTGATTTAGCAGGTGAAGATCCATGAGGGTGTGAATGTGCATGGACTTAATCAAATATTTTTGGAGATATTTAGAAGAATAATTTTTGAAGATAGTTATTTCTAGAGTACTTTTAGTTATTTTTATTGTAAAAATAATAGATCTCTTTAGAAAGTGATGTTTTTTGTAAAAATGGAAAATTATGATTTTGTAAATAAAGCAAAAGCACACTTTTTCAAGCACAGCCCTCATGTATCTTCTATTCAAGATGTAATAAGAAATACCTATAAATACACATAGAATTATTGCCCTTCAGATCCTGCAGACGCACGGATGTAGAGGATAGGACAAAAATGAAATCAGACAAAGTACTGAGAGAATAGAAGGAGACAAGAGAGGACACCAAATTGGGTACAATCTCCCCCCACATACTTTGAGGCATGAGTAGTTTATGGAATATTGGGATGTTAAATGAGTTTTAATGCTTTGAGGTTTTTAATGTGTTTTGTGTTTTGATTTACCAGCTAAAGATCCATGAGTTTGTGAACATGCATGGAATTATTCAATTTTTTTTGGATATATTTAGAAGAATACTTTTAGAAGATTGTTATTTTAAGAAGATAATATTCTTAGTTATTTTTTGTAAAAATAATAGAAAGCGATGTTTTTGTAAAAATAGAAAATTATGATTTTGGAAAAAAAGCAAAAGCACGCTTTTCGAAGCGCAAACTTATGTATCTTCTATTGAGGACATAATAATAAATATTTAAAAATACACATGCTCTGATAGAATCATCCATCAGAGTATGTGGGGGAAGATTCTACCCAATCTCGTGTTGTCTCTTGTCTCTTTGTATTCTTTGAGTACTTTTGTGTGATTTCATTTTTCTACTATCCTCTGCATTCGTCTGTCTGTGGGATTCGAAGGGCAGCATAAGGGACCAGCACTTGCTCTATAGATCACTAAGTTCCTACTACTGTGCAAGGCTAATGCTACATCTTTTTAGTCATCGTGCATCTAGAGGACTCCTCTAGATAATTACAAAGATTCTCAAGATTTTAAAAGGGTTTTTGGAGAACAGAATTAGCCATTTCTCAAAGCTTCTGGGGATTCCTTATGTTTACTCCTCTCCTATCATTCCTTCTCATTAGTCCTCTTCAAACCTCTAGAGTACTCTCTTCTCTTAGTCTCTGTCGCCCTTGATACGCTTCTATAGGTTTTGGTTGAGAAAGAAGTAGCCTTGTTGTTATTCCTTGTTGTGAGGCTGAGTATAGGGAAGTTTTGAAAGCAATTGTTGAGTATGTCTATCTGAGATGCCTTTTGGATAATTTGGGTGTTGGTGAGTCCTCTTCCACCACCATCTTAACTGACATTTAGAGCACATTGGCATTTGCAATGAACCCTATGTTCCATGCTTGCACAAAGCACATTGTGGTGCATTATCATTATGTGAGGGAGACATTCTCTGTTGGGGAGATGATTTTGGCATATCTGCCCACATAGGATGAAATTTCACATATTTTCACAAAGGCTTTACCTCGAGAGAAGTTTAAAGCTTTCTACAAAGCTTTGGGCTTACTTCCTTTTGTGGATTCAGCTCTTTCCATATAGCTTGGTAGTTTGATACACATGAATGCTAGCTGCTTGTTCACCGCATCACTCCTAGGGGGAATTTGTTGTTATATTTTGATACTGAAGTGTGTGAACACTCTAGCATTAACTAGTCACTTTTTTTCCCTCTTTAGGAGGTTTTTTTCCTAGCTCTTATATATGCCTATAACCCTAATGGGTCACTTATCTTTGTAAATTCACTTGGAAATACATTAAGTATTGTGTGTTGTGCTCTAAGACTCTTATTCTTCCTTGTGTTGTTTGTTTGCTTTTGCAAACCTCAAACTCGAAGAAACATATTCAATTTTTAGGTAGGATTTGGGGAAAGATCGATGGTAGGAATCAAAGAATCCCACTTATGAAGCATTCATGCACTTTAGTTATATACAAAATTTGGTCAAGCTTCACCCTCAACTACTTTGGGTTTACTATCAAAATCTCTAGTATGATAGCTAGATCCATTCATATGGGTCCTTACCATTCATGTATTGCATGTAATCATAGTAGTCGTACATAAACTTGTTTCTATTTAATGCCCTTAGATTCATACAAATTCACAACACCTCTGCCACATGCAACATGTGAATCATATCTACATACATTTATAAAAGGAAAGAAGTTAGAGTGAAAAACTATCACCTTATTATTGTTCAACACTTTTTTGGACATCACTTGTATTCATCATCATAAGCATCTCCACTCCAAATTATTTTCTTCTAATTTTTTGGGTTCCTAGTTTCTATCTTAAAATCGAAGGAAAGCACATCGTTTATATACATTTTTATTTAGAAACTCATTTTTAAGCATTGTGGAGTCTTAATGCATTAGGATTATCCCTTCAAGTCCATCTCCTTTGATACAGGCTTACCAAGGAACCTATGCCTATAAAGGAGCCACCTTTAAACTACACCACTTAGAAGAACATTCTTAAACAAGTTAGATAAGTGGAGGTGTCACTTCTTTGGATGTTGCATCCCTAAATGGTTGGGTTGACATACATAGCTCTTAAAAACTTTGAAAGTTCATGATGTAATCATTTGATCTTTGTTGCCTTTGTTCATGATTTTCTTAAATTCATCATACCAAGCTGCACTCGACAAAAGAATAGCATTTCTATATATAGAATATCTTTTGAGCATGTCTAAACCATCATCAATAAGACCCTTAGGCATGTATTTGATACCGTCTCATGCATTAAATCATTTTAGGAGATTTCTCTATTTGGATTAGTTTGAAACATACATTTTTCTTTATTAGAATGAGGAGCTTGGTAAGATTCATTAGATGTGGACTTAAAATAGAAAGATTTTCCGTTGTCAAATGGCACTATATGCACATATTTTTCATTCAGTCTATCATGATTTCTTCTTATGAGAGTGCCATCAATTGTGGAACACTGTGTTTATTCGATCATCAAAATCTCCAAGATTTTCAAAACTTCTTTGATATGTCCAAGTCTTGTATATTGCCCATCAAGATATTTTTTATGTTTTTGGATAAATATATGATTTTGCTATCCTTTTTTATGCATTTATTAAGTGCCTTGAACTATCCTCAATCAAGTTGTGGATCATGTGCATAAGGCATTAATTGGATTTGTGCCACTCAATAATCCCCAGATCATTTGACCATAAGGTAATTGCTAACTCTAGATTTCCATGGTTGATACGCCTTTCTCTAACTTCTAGATTTATGAATTATACTAAATCATCATGAGCTCTAATGTGTTCATCCAGATTATTTAAGGGTTTATTTATGCTCTAGAAGGTGTATATGCTATATTTTGATAGATTCTCCCTCGCTAACCTTTGCCTAAATATACTCTCAATAGATGTATCCCACTTTTGATATCTTTTTGACTTGATAAATCCTCCTTCTTTTTACAGGAGTTGTCTTGATACCTCAAAGTTGTAAATATGAGGTCCTCGAATCTCTCCAATAGTGAAAAAAATTGATACAACTAATAGGGGAACTTTCTAACACCCCAATGTAGCTATGGAAGATGGCAACCCATCATTAGGCCCATAGAGAATGGTATATAAAGTCATTATTATCAAGTTTTCTTTATAAGTATTTAGAGTTTTATAAGAATATTTTAAAATAATAAATTAGAACTAAATTTCCATTCTAATAATTTTGAGTTACATCAAATAGATCATCCGATTTTGAGAACCATCCACTTAAAGATAGGCTATCTCTCTTCAACACTCTATGTCTATGTGTAGACATATATGTACAAAAACTTGGGAGTATCTCATAGTTCACTCAGTAGAAAGCCTGGCACTTTCGAACGCTTTCAAGAACTATATTATGACATACCAATTTATTCTTGAGTTTGAACCAAATAATTAGAATGAGAGACCAACAATGTTGTGTAATCTGCCACAAAGAGAATTGTGAAATCCTAACTATACCTTTATATATAGAGATGAGAAAAATCATGAGAAAATGAAAAATGAAAGCAAGGGGGCTACTTTCTCATTTCAGACTTCCATAAATTTATATGGGATTCTTCCTGCACAAGATTAGCAGACTCTATTTTCGTTGTAGAGGCCTCTCCAACAACCATTCCGGCCTCTTTCTTATTTGCCTCTTTAGCAACCAGTTTTGGACAACTCTTGATGATATGATCATTTTCTTTACAATATTTGCAAATCAATTTCTACTCTTCTTATTTATTCTCATCTTTGTCTTCCTTCTTTGAATGTGCAGCATTTGCAAATTTCTTCTTACTAGTAGAAGAGCTCCATTTACCTTTGCCATTCTGACTAGCCACGAAAGCTTGATTTGCAACACGCATAATAGACCTATTGTGCCTAGACTGGTCTTCCTGCAATAGAAATGAGACTGAATCCTCAAATGACAAGGCATTTAGATTGCCTTTTATCATCAATCAAAGAGTAGAAGAAAAACTCTGATAAGAGTCAGGAAGACCATTCAAAACGGTCTGCACAAGTAAGCTATCTGGTATAACTTCATCAACAGAAATCAACTATTCTTTCAAATCCTTGATCTTTATGAGAAAATTGTCCATAAAATCACCTTCATTCATGTTCTCACTCTCTATTTGTTTTCGGAGCTAAGCAATACGAGCCTCAATCCTAGTGTGGTACAATGTGGTAATTGTCACCCAAGCATCCTTAGCTATTCTGCAAGAGTGAATGTGAGGAATAATGGCATGTTTGAGAGATAAAGCTATCAATGCATTTTCCTAAGAATCTCTTCCATCCTAGCAAATTTTCTCTATAGCAGGCGCAATAGAAACAACAACACGAAGAGGAATCTATAGAATATCATCATCTTTGACACCATCTCCATTAGCTATAGCACTTGTATTTGCAGCACCTGTATTCGCAGGTGTAATAGGACTTCTTTTAACACCCTACACAATATTCCATAGTCCCTTTGCGGCCAATACATGATGCATCATATAAGCCCATAATGGGTATTTAGTACCATCAAACCTATCCTCAACAACCAACATACAGAATACATCACTGCTTAGCCATGGCAAGTGACTAAAATACCTTGATGCAGAAAATTGACTGTATCTCAAAAAGGTGCACAGAACTGCCTAGATGAATTTTGCTAAACATGTAGCATACTTCGAGATGCTTATACTGGTGAACCAAAAATGGTATATACCTTTGGCACAAAACGACAAAATAGCCTACACAAGTACTACGATAGTATGCTTACCAAATTTCTTGCAATTTTGAGACTGCAACCAGAGCAATGTAGACAATGCCCTAGATGAAACGACAACCTGCTTTGATACCAATTGTTAGAGTTCAACGTCTGCGGAAGCACACGAACAACTTAAGGAAGAAGAAGAAGCTTGGAGAACAACCCACAATGCTCAATGTATTACCACTAGAATGTATAAAGATAAGTAGCGTGCTAGGGCAACTGGCATATATATATAAGCCGGGGGAAAAACATCCTCATGAGGGAAAAAAGTGCCCCAAAGGTCCTAGAGTGTTCACACACATCACTACCTAAATGTATCAACAAAGTCAATATGTAGTCTCTCTTGTAGGCTCTAGTCTCTAATCGGAACCACCTATTTTGATTGGGATAACTTTCACTAACAATCTCTTATAGGATTTTTTTGAGTGACAAACAGATCTTGATTTTATTCCATTGGAACTAAGAGAAACATTCATTTGAATGATGAGAACTATCCTCATGTTTATGATGCCATTCATGCATCAATCTACATGGGGAAGGATTTGAAGCTCTCCCATGAGTTTTATAGGGCCGTTTTCGACACAAATACACTCAAAGAGGATCAAAGTCAATGGATGAAGGGTTTGAAGAAGAGGAGCCATCGATTTGACTTCCAAGTCATATATAAAAACAAAGGGAAGCCTCCTAGTGATCGAGACGGCTTCAATCACATTTATTTTGATACTCTAGAAGTATAGAGGTGAATGTATCAACGCATATAACTCTTCTTGAGTCAAACAAATTTAGATGAGTACATTAGAGAACACTAAGTCAAAATATAGCACCCAAACTAAAAAGCTAGATAAGAACAACTATCAACCATGAGAATTTAGGATGCCTAGATTTCTGAGGCTTAATAGTGGAACAGAAGAAAAGCCTAGATTAGGGGATAATCCAATTGTTGATCAGTTAAGGCGTTTTAGTGGATGGAATGGGAAACTAAGAGGGTTATCTTCATATGATCTTAGCATACTAGTAATCCAATGATATGTCATTTTATAACTTAGAAACTTCAATGAAGGTATGTATAACCCTAAAGTGATTATAGTCTACTTCAACCAAGGATAGATAGTTCCCATTACAATATTTACTAAATAATTTGAGGAACAAACCTATTCGCAACATCAATGTCTACATTTTGAAGATAAAAGAAGTGAGTGATGGATTGGGATCCATAGGTTGTCACATAGATGATAAGGACTTAGTTGCTTACAAATTAAATGGACTTAGATATGATAAGAAGTGGAAGGATTTTACTACTTCTGTATAAGTTAGATACAATTTTCTTGTCTTTGAGAAATTAGTGCTCTTGATGGTCACTAAAGAGATGAACATTAGAGGCTCAAAGGCAAAGCACAATGAAGGCTGAGAATTTTATGCACATAATGAAAGAAATAGAGGAAGAAATCATGGTAGGGGTAGAGGAAGGCAAGAGAGAGGAGGAAATGGATATTCTCATCAAGAGAAAGGTATCAAATCTTCTCCACGAGGAGGAAGAGGGGAGTATAGATGAAGAGGAGAAAGATACAATCGAATACAAGACAACCACAACTTAGATGGATGCTACATTTGTTGAAAGTATGGGCACAATGCAAGGGATTGTTGTCAAAGTGACAAGGGAAATTCATCAAGCATAGGGCAAGGTAATTTTGATTCTACATCAAATGAGAAGGAAAAAATGTTGGCCATCATGTGGATGAGTGACAACAAGGGAGAAGGATAAAATTTATGGTATATTGATGCACCAGTTATATGAGCTACAAGAAATACTTGTTCTTAGATATGTAGGTACAATAAAAGGGGGCCATTTGGAGAGAGGTGATCATATTTCTCATGCCATTATAGAGGTGATGATATGTTGTATAGTTCACATTAGGCTCAATGTGTGAAAAGGTTCTTCATGGTCCTACAATTAGAAACAATCTTCTTTCTTTGAGTCAAATGGCCAAAATATATTTTAGTTCAAGTTTAATGAGAATGGATGCTTTGTGGAGAGAACTTAAGAAGGACTCAAAATGGTGGCCAAAGGAAAAAAGAGGAGAAGGCTATTGTTAGGACACAATAGACCTTTTGTAATACTCCTTTTCACTCCCATTTATTAGCAGTACCAAAATGTAAAGGGATACTACCCCATGAGAGGACCATGTATTTTTTTATGAAGTAATAAGATGCATCGACCTCGCATAAAGAACACTATGACATTGAGGATGGGAAAGGTTATCGGACATAAGTGCTTTCACCATAGGGAAGAGTGGAATTCTATGTAAATATATTATTTTTCTTACTACATACTTTTTTCTATGTGCATATAAACGCGTGTAAATAGTTAATGTGTATATAAAATTCTATGTACTATTAAGTCAGTGATGGATGGATAATTCAATGTATACATATTTTTGGTATATTTGTTTTAGTGACCGATCTCATAAATAATATGTGCTTTAACGAAATGAACTTATTAGTGCAATAATGAATTGCATGGTGTCACCAACAAAGAGAAGTCATTGGAGTACAATGGATCTAAGTGTGGAATACTTTAGGACCTCTATCATGAGGTTTCCTCTACCCAAGAACCCATCATCAACCATTTGAATTTTCCAAGAGGAAGATAAGTGCGATGTTGTCCACTCTAGCATGCACTACCAATGTAAGGTTAAACGTTCAAGTTTCCCTAAAGACTAGCATTGGTGATAAAATCAAGTGTAAACATTGGGTACAGAAGCATGTTTGGTTTTTGATCTAGTGAAACATATCCTAAATACAAGGTAGATACAAAGAAATGACCTATATAAAATCATTGTGGAACCCAAAACTAATGCAAATGAAGATGGATCAACAGGAGACTATCTTCATTTCAAATTTGAGCTAGAGGATTAACCCTTATTCGCATGGGAAGTTTTCCCAATGCTGGAGGGTGACATTATAACCTCCAAAAAACCCCCCCTAAAAAAAGTTTTGATAGAGAATTTTTAATGAAAAGATATTGTAAACCCATGCACTTTTATCAATGGCTATTAGACTTTGCTATGTAAAAGAAATCAAACTTTTCTCTTTTCCAAATTTTGGAGATTTGGATGATGAAATTCCCATATAGAAGTCAAGGATTCTAATCCTTAGTGTTCAAAGCCACCTATAGTATTCGCCATATATAATCTGGAAACATCAAAAGCCACAAAATCTCCATCAAGTTATCTATTAGTGTTTTCTTCTTCAAGTTTTGATTTAGAGGAAATCCTTGATGCTTTTGACAAGTATAGTCCTAGCTATATGGAAACCACATTTATGATGCTAAGAAAAGATTTTTTGGTGGGCATGACTTAAGAAAAATATCTAGGATTTCTAAGGGATGAACTAGATGTGCTTCAGCCATTCAAAACTAGTAACGATGTGATGACCATGCTTAAGGAGAAAAGCAACACAAGGGTAGAGTATTTCAATCCATTTTGGTAAATGGAGCTGAAAAATCGTTAACAAAAGTTGTTATAAACACACTGATATATTTAGGTAGTGATGTGTGTGAATACTCTAGGACCGTCAGGGCACTTTTTCCCTCTATAGGACGTTTTTTCCCCTGGCTTGTATATACGCCTATTGCCCTAACGGGCTACTTATCTTTGTACATTCTAGTGGTAATACATTTGGCATTGTGTGTTGTGATCCATGCTTCTTCTTCTTCCTTGTGTTGTTCATGTGCTTTCGTAGATGCCTAACTCCAATAATTGGTATCCAAGCAGATCGCCACTTCATCTAGGGCGTTCTCTACACTTCTCCGGTTGTAGTCTCGAAATCGCACAAAATTTGGTAAGCATACTCAAGGTGTTTTAGAGATCAAAATTGCTTTGCTTGGTGGTGCCGAAATCACGCTCTGAGCTGGTTTTAGCCTCCAAGCACACTATCGTAGCACTTGTGTAGGCTTTTTCATCTTTCTGTGCCAAAGGTATATACTAGTTTTAGTTTGCCAGTATAAGCATCTTGAAGTCTGCTACAAGTTTAGCAGAATTCATCTGGGTGGTTTTGTTTAACGTTTTGAGATAAAGTCAATTTTTTGCATCAAGGTATTTTAGTCACCGGCCATGGCTGAAAGTAGTGATGTATTCCGTATGTTGGTTGTTGAGGATAAGTTGGATGGTACCAACTACCCATTATGGTCTTATATCATGCGTCATGTATTGGTTGCAAAAGGACTATGGAATATTGTGTAAGGTGTTGAAATACATCCTGTTATACCTATGAATAAAGATAATAAAAATATAGGTGTTGGAGCTGATGGAGATGGTGTCGAAGATGATGATATTTTGCAAATTCCTATTCGTGCTATTGTTTCTATTGCACCTGCTGTAGAGCAATTTGTAGGGATTGTAGAGCTCAGGCACATGCATTGATACATTTGTCTGTCAAATGTGCCATTTTTTTCTCACATTTGCTCTTGTAGAATACCTAATGATGTGTGGGATACACTTACCGCATTGTACCAGGCTAGGAATGAGGCTCGTGTAGCTTGCCTTCGAAAACATTTCGAGAGTGAGCACATGAATGAAAGTGATTCTATGGACAATTTTCTCACAAAGATCAAGGATTTGAAAGAAGTTATACTAGATAGCTCACTTGTGTAGACCATTTTGAATGGTCTTAGTGACTCATATCAGAGTTTTGCTTCTACTCCTCATTTGATGATGAAAGGAAATCCAAATGCCTTGTCATTTGAGGAGTTAGCCTTTGTTCTATTGCAAGGAGATGAGTCCAGGTTGAGGAGGTCTATTATGCGTGTTGCAGATCAAGCTTGCCTGGCTAGTCAAAAGGGCGAAGGTAAATGCAGCTCTTCTACTAGTAAGCAGAAATTTGCAAATGTTGCACATTCAAAAAAGGAAGACAAAGATGAGAAGAAATCAAAAAAGCAGAAATTGTTGTGCAAATACTGTAAAGAAAATTATCATGTCATCAAGAGCTATCCAAGACTAGCTGCTGAAGAGACAAAGAAGAAAGAGGGTGGAATGGTTGTTGTAGAGGCTTCTACACCGAAAATAGAGTCTGCTAAGCTTGCGCAGGAAGAAGAATGGGCGTTTACTACTGTTTTTAGTTTTGACCCATCTTCTCATGAGCAGTGCATATCTGCAGTAGACTCAGATGTTTCATACTTTGATAGTGAGGCAATCAAATATATTACCTAGTAGCATAGTTTCTTCTCTTCACTCGAGCATGCCCCTATAGGGAATGGTGTTACATGCACCAACAACTCCTCCTATCCTCTTATGGCAGTTGGTAAGATCATTTTGACTACTGCTAATGGTAGTTCTTTCACTTTTTTGAATTAGTCAAGATTGGCTTGATTGTGAAGTTTATTAATGATAGATGTACATTTCATGATACATTTCATGATCAGTCAAATGGTGATGTCATTATTGCTTCTAGCATTTTATGTCATGGGCTATATAAGATCATAGACTATTAAAGATCTGTAAATGATTTGGCATGTGCAGTACATGATTCTCAAGATATATCAGCTCCAAAGCTTTGGCATGCAGGCTTTGGTCATCTGAATTTTTCTAGTTTGCTAGGCGTACATAAATCTGAAATGTTGTCCTCTTTTCCCAAACTTGGGGCACCTGGTAAACATGTATGTGAAGGCTCTATTTTGGGCAAAATGCAACATTCCTCCTTTCCAAAAGATGCTTCAGTTTGGGCTACTCCGAAATTGCAGCTTGTACATAGTAATGTATATGGTCCTATGCATACTTCTTCTTTTGGGAACTATCTTTACTTCGTGATTTTCATCGATGAATTTTTCCATGCATGCATGGGTATATCCATTGAAGGAAAATTAGAAAGTGTTTATGTGCTTCAAACAGTTTTTGGTTTTGGCTGAAAATCTGTGAGCATGTAAAATGGGCACCCTTTGTTCTGATCGAGGGGTGCAATATATGTCTTCTAACTTTAATGCATTTCTAGCTAAACGTGGGATAAAACATCATTGTATAGTGCCATATACACCTCAACAAAATGGAGTTGCTGAACGAAAGAACAGGTCACTCATGGAGATGGCAAGGTGTATGGTCAAGCGTGAGGCTTTACCACATAGTTTTTGGCTTGAGGTTGTTTGTGTGCAGCATATGTACTGAACAGGTGTCCCACTAAAGGGATGCAATCTATCACTCCATATGAGGCTTGGCATGGTCGCAAGCCATTTGTTGCTTATCTTGTGTTTTTGGTTGTCTAGAATATGCATTAGTGCTTGAACAACATCGTAGAAAATTGGATGATAAAGTAATATGTATTTTTTTTGGTATAGTTCTGAAAGTAAAGGTTATCGTCTGTATCATCCACAAAACAAATGCATTCTGGTTAGCTGTGATGTTATTTTTGTGGAAGATGTTATTCAACCATTGCATTCATGTACCAAGGCGACATCTATTAGCTTGAAAGACATGTTTGATACTTTGCTGCCTCTTTTTAGAGGTGAACAATCTAGTATTGGTCCTAATGAGGCAACTTCTCAGCCTTTGAAGGTTTTATGTGATGATGCAGATCATTCCATTTCTGAGCAGATTTACATGATGCACTTGTTGATGAGAGAGCTGATATTGAGCAGGTAAAAAATACTCCAAAACAGTTGGTGCATACCTTGCGTGACAACAGATTACATGCACTTCTGTCATATCGTAATCGGTTATGCTCTCACAGTGCCTCTTTTGCATCAGATTGCTATGCTATGGCTGCCTCTAGTCTATGTAATGAGACTGGACCTCTTTCGTTTGATGAAACATAAAATTTTGAACATTGGATGGCTACAATGCAATCTGAATATGATGCTATCACGAAAAATGGTACCTGGTCCTTATGTCACTTGCCTCCTGGCAAGAACGACATTGGCACTAAGTGGGTATATAAGTTGACGCATAAACTTGATGGAACAATTGATAGGTATGAGCTAGGCTTCTTGCAAAGGGTTATGCACAGGAAAGAGGCATTGATTTTGATGAAACATTTGCTCGTATTTGCCTAATGACTACTGTTCATACCATTTGTACCCTTCCAGCTCATCATGGTTGGAATGTACATTAGTTGGACATTAAAACAACATTTTTGTATGGTGCCTTGCATGAAGAAGTTTATGTTTTTTAGCCCTATGGCTTTGTGCGGGAAGGGCATGGAGACCAAGTGTGCAGGTTAAAAAAGGCATTATATGGTTTAAAGCAAGCACCACGTTCTTGGAATGAAAAGATACATGCCTATCTCATTGCACATGGTTTTGAGAATAGTCCAACTAAAAGCACCTTATATGTTAAGCGTGCTAATGATGTGCTTCTGATCATTGTGGTGTATGTTGATAACATGCTGCTCACTGGTCCTCATGACACACATATTGCTGATTTTAAGGCTGATTTGCATG